>LPNX010447607.1:0-30000 GCA_001517045.1 Pseudotsuga menziesii
AGTATGAATATCTAAAACCCTCCCCAAGGCCTCTATTTATATGGATGAAATGAGGCAGTTCTCGAAGGTTAGGGAGGTTATAGCAGTTAATGGGATTAAGTTAAATGAAACAACTAATCTCCCATTAACTCGTGTTTTTAAAAACTAATTTTGAGGAAAACATGCACGGGTATGTAGTAAAGCAACCCGCGCATCATGCGCGACTCTATACAAGAGCAACCCGCGCATATATGTATGCGCGACCTGCTGGACATAATACTCGCGCATATGCGCAAGATGCCAATAAAGATAGTCGCGCATGCACTCAAAATCTCAAAATAGCAAAGTAACCAGCTGGGCATATAGGTAATGCATTTCATCATCAACCAAGGTATAATGAAACTAGGCAAACCTCAATCCATAAGTGTCCTTTTGTGTGCCGACCTGAGGGATGTTAGCACTCGGACGGAGAGGTTCCAATCAGCTGTATAACACACCCTCCTTATATCTAGGAGAGGATCCAAGGCCAACTAGTTCCCAAGGAGGGAAAGTCAGGCCTTGTGTAAGTGTTAATGGGAAAAATCAATCAATGCAGACATAGATTGGTTCCCTAGTCTAAATGGTTTAGATATAGAACAAAACAAAATAAAAACGAAACCTTTCCTTAGATTTACTAAATAACTTGAATGTAAAGAGTATGTACCTCTTTATTAAGGTTTTCCTTATTGGATTGAAGCTTTCGCAATCCTGTTGATGAAGAGATAACCTGCAAAAGGTTCAAAGGAAACTAGAAACAAATAGAAAGTACAAGATAATTTTATATATCTAATCAATTGACCAATGATAATTACTATAAATAAGATTAGACGTTATTTATGAAAAAATAAGTCATTACTATATTAACAATGAAGAGGGTGATATTACAACCATGATTCCTTAGTGTTGTACTTCTTCCAACTAGCCCTTTGCCTCAAGACTTCAACCTTGCTTCTCGGTTCTAGTAATATTTCAGCACCATATGGATATTATCTTTTCTCCTCCTCAACCATGACGGTGAGCTTGTATTTATATGCCAAAAGGGATAAAGGGAGTTGAGGATTCTTTGGAGAAGGTTAAGGGATCATCCCAAGAGATTAGGGATTTGACTGGAACTTATGATGATCTGTTGAGATAAGCCTCCACAATGGATTTCTTCTAGAAGGCTCTTTATTCTTTTATTTTAGCCTTTTAAAGAGCACCGAGGCACTTTGTAAACAAGAAAATGGCGTCAAGGACATGCAACGCTTTTTGTACAAATGCAGAAAAGTGTCACCGATTCCTATTGTTAATGTGCAACCTACATCAACCAAGTCTGACACCTATTGTAAAAAGGTAGAGTGCGTCAGGATTGCTAGAATTGGAAAATTAAAAGGAAAAACCTCATTCCAATCCATTTGACACACATACTCCAGGGATTTAGGCAAGTTCAAGGGTACTAAATTTAATATCATGGAGACGACAATATTTTTATCAAACAGATTCCCCCCAAAAGGATGAAGCTAGAGGGATATGATAAGTGAAATACTTTGACAAATGTATGTTGGAAGTCGAGACAAAAGGTCGTCGGTTGAAGTGTTGATCAAGGACTTTATAGTAACATATACTCTGAGTTGTGTATCTCGATTGATTCATAACATGGATACCGACTAATACATTGTAGATCCATGCATAGATATATAGGTAATGGTTACCGACATACAATGTATATCCATGATGAACCAGACTCAAAATTGGACATAGCTACCAGACATATGCTGTAGATCTATGTCATTATGACTCATTCTTAAGCATAGTTAACTACCATACATTGTGGATCTATGTCATTTGACACAAAATTGAGCATAGCCACTAGAAATACATTGTGGATCTATGCAATGACTCAAATATTCCATTACATTCTCAGGAAACAAATAATACAAGAAAATTCCCCCAAGATATTCATCTCAAACCCACAAAAGGTAAAATTCTATCCAAGTGAATAAAAGTCGATTCTGGAGCCTAATCTTCCAGGTCCAGAGATATTATTCAATTGTGATTGTAACCCAGGAGTACTGTACACTCGTTCCCTCTACATCTGGCCCCAAGAAATTTTTTTTGGATGTGTGTTGGCTAACAGTATTGCGGACCCATGGTATTGGGTTAACCCTAGAATTTTCCCATTGTATTTCCCCTAAAAAAGAAATCATTGTAAAATGACTGAGTATGGTATTGTATTGTATTGGAAGAGAGACTATGAGAGAGTGAAGAGGAAGTGCAACAATTTTGCAGCAGGGTGTATCCCTTCATCTTTCTAGACTATAATAACAGGACTGGCAATTTCTTTGTGCATGTAGCCCATCGTTTGGGTGAACCATGTTATATCTGTGTCTCTCTGTAATGTTTTAATGTGTTTTGCTTCTTTTTTATTGATTTAATTGTATATCTGTTATTGCTCTGCGGTCCTATTTTCTAACAATTGGTATCAGAGCCAAAAGGTCTATTTGGTTGGTAAACTCACAGGAAAGAAGGGTTCCTGGTTTGAGTGGGAGCAATGGCGGAAGAAGGAAATTTTAGGGTCGAGAAATTTAATAGCCAAAACTATCAGTTATGGAAGATGCAAATGGAGGACTATCTATACAAGAAGGATCTGTACCTGTCGTTGGGTGAAAAAGCAAAACAACCAACGACTATGAAGGATGAAGAATGGGAAGTTCTTGACAGAAAGGCATTGGGAACAATACGACTGTGCCTGGATTCGTCGGTGGCCTTCAATATTTCGAAAGAAAAAACAACAGAGGGTGTGATGAGTGCATTGAGTAAGCTCTACGAAAAACCCTCGGCTTCTAACAAGGTATTTTTAATGAAGCGTTTATTTAATATGAAGATGTCAGAAGGTGGATCTGTTGCTGACCATTTAAATGATTTTAATACACTTACTAGTCAGTTAAGTTCTGTAAAAGTGAACTTTGATGATGAGGTTAGGGCTCTTTTAATATTGTGCTCATTACTGGAAAACTGGAATAGCTTGGTCATGGCTGTAAGTAACTCTGTCCCTAGTTCAAACACTCTTAAATTTGATGATGTTGTTGGTGTTATTCTTAGCGAGGAAATGCGAAGAAAAAGAACAGGTGAGACATCAGGAAATGCGTTTACCATGGAGAGCAGAGGGAGACTAAACGAGAGAGGAAGGAGCCCAAGAAATAGCGGCAAGTCTAAAAAGGGCAGATCCAAGTCCATATTCGGAAAAATAGAGTGCTGGAATTGTGGTAAGAAAGGACATCTGAAGAAAGAGTGTAGAGCTCCAAAGAAGAAAGGAGACATACAACAAGAGACTACTCAGGAAGCGAATGTAGTAGGTGATGTGCTACAAGATGCTTTGATTCTTGCATTAGATAATACTAGTGATTACTGGGTAGTAGATTCAAGGGCTTCATGTCATGCTACACCCCATAGGAAATTCTTTCATGATTATGTTCAAGGTGATTTTGGGCATGTGTTATTGGGGGATGATGAACCATGTAAAATTGTTGGAAAGGGTAAGGTACGGATTAAGTTAAATAATGGAAATGACTGGCTGCTAAAGGATGTAAGGCACATTCCTGCTATGAAAATAAATCTGATCTCAATAGGGTAGTTGGGAGATAGCGGTTGTTTGTCTACGTTTGGAGAAACGTGGTGGAATATCACTAAAGGATCAATGGTAATTGCAAAAGGAGATAGGATAGGGACGTTATATTTATGTCCTCATAATAATAATTATTCTATCTCTATAGCTTCAACAGAAACAGGTGCGGCATTGTGGCATCATAGGCTTGGACACACGAGTGAGAAGGGGATGCAGATTCTCCACTCAAGGAAACTGCTTCCTGATCTGAAGCAGGTAAGTTTGGAATTCTGTGAGAACTGTGTTTATGGAAAACAGAAGAGAGTGAGATTTCTCAAGTTTGGGAAACAAAAGAAGAGTGAAAATTTAGATCTTGTCCATACAGATGTATGGGGACCAGCTCAGGTACAATCTCTTGGTGTCTCTCGTTATTATGTTACTTTTATTGATGATGCAACTAGAAAAACTTGGGTTTATTGCATTAGACAGAAATCTGATGTGTTTGATACTTTTAAGAAGTGGAAAGCTTTGGCTGAGAATGAGACATGAAAAAGGTTGAAATGTCTCAGATCTGATAATGGAGGCAAGTACTGCAGCAAGGAGTTTGACAGTTACTGTTCACACAATGGGATTCGCAGAGAGAAGACAGTCCCTGGAACACCTGAAGAAAATGGTGTGTCAAAAAGGATGAACAGAACGATCATGGAGCATGAAAGGTGTATGAGATTTCATGTAGGGTTGCCCTTACAGTTTTGGGCTGATGCTGTAAACATTGTTGTTTATTTAATAAATAGAGGGCCTTCAAGCGCTTTGGATGGTAGCATTCCAGAGGAGGCATGGACAGGTAAACAGGTAAAATGCTCATTTCTGAGATTTTTGGTTGTGAATCATTTGTCCATATTGATAAAGATGATATAACAAAGTTTGAGGCTAAATCCAAGAAATGTACCTTTATTGGATACGGGGTTGATGATTTTGGTTATCGCTTATGGGATCTTAAAAATCGCAAAATCATTAGGAGTAGAGATGTAGTATTCAATGAAAAGGTCATGTACAAAGATCAGTTGTAGGGAAAGAAAGAAGAAAAGGAAAACACAGAGTACACAGTGCTTGATGAAATCAAAGAAAATGAAGTTCCAAAAGCACCAGAAAATCAAGAGCAGCAGCAGGTACCTGAAACTCCTGCAACTATATGAAAGTCTACCAAGTTAAGTAGACCCCCTGAACGATTCTCTCCTTTACTGTATTATTTATTGATGACTGATTCTGGTGAACTAGAATGTTTTGAAGAAGCAATGCAGGTAGAAACTAGAAAGAAGTGGGAGCAAGGCATGGATAAGGAGATGGACTCATTGGTAATAAACCAGACTTGGGATCTGGTTAAGTTGCCTAAAGAAAAAAGGGCATTGCAAAATAAATGGTTTTACAAGTTGAAGGAAGAATATGGAGGCAAGAAGCGGTACAAGGATAGACTTGTTGTAAATGGATTTGCACAAAAGAAATGTATAGACTTTGATGAAATATTTTCTCCTATTGTTAAAATGACTTCAATTAGAACTATTTTAAGTCTAGTGGCGGTAGAAGATTTGCATCTTGAACAATTAGATGTAAAAACAACCCTTCTCCATGGGGATTTGGAGGAAGAGATTTAGATGCAGCAGCCACAAGGGTATGAGGTCAAAGGGAAGGAGAATTTGGTTTGCAGGTTGAAGAAGAGATTGTATAGCCTGAAGCAAGCTCCAAGGCAGTGGTATTTAAAATTTGATAAGTTTATGACAGAACAAGGTTATGATAGATGTCATTCTGACCACTGTGTTTGTTTCAAGAGGCTACATAAGGGAAGATATATTATCTTGTTATTGTATGTGGATGACATGCTTGTTGCAGGGTCTAACATGCAGGATATAAATCTGCTCAAAATAAAACTAGCTAAATCATTTTTGATGAAGGATTTGGGTGTTGCAAAACAAATTCTTGGTATGAGAATAACAAGAGACAAAAAAATTCGCAAATTGACGTTTTCTCAAGGTGAGTACATAGAAAAGGTGTTGCATAGGTTTAGAATGCAGAATGCAAAACCAGTCAGTACACCTTTGGCCATCCATTTCAAACTAAGAAAGGATATGTGTCCAGAGACAAAGGAAGAGATAAATTACATGTCCTAGATTCCCTATTCATCAGCAGTTGGAAGCTTGATGTATGCCATGGTGTGCACAAGACTAGATATTGCACATGAAGTGGGAGTTGCGAGCAGGTATATGAATAATCCAGGTAAAGAGAATTGGAAAGCAGTACATTGGATTCTCAGGTATTTGAGAGGTACCACTTCTCATGCATTATGTTTTGGAGGTTCAGACACTGTTCTACAGGGATATGTTGATGCAAATATGGGTGGTGATAAAGATAGTAGGAGGAGCACCATAGGGTATGTGTTTACTGTAGGTGGAACAGCAATAAGTTGGATTTCAAAAATTCAACAGGTTGTTGCACTTTCAACAACGAAAGCAGAGTATGTTGCTGCTATAGAGGCTAGTAAGGAGATGATTTGGTTACAAAGGTTCATGGAATAATTGGGTAAGAAGCAGGAGAATAGTAAGCTGTACAGTGACAGCCAGAGTGCCATTCATCTTCCAAAGAACTCAGCCTTTCATTCGAGGACTAAAAATATACAACTAAAGTACCACTTCATAAGATTTGTTCTAGATGAAGAACTTTTAAAACTAGAAAAGATTCACACTAGCCAGAATCCTGCAGACATGTTGACAAAGGGAGTAACCAGAGAGAAACTGAGTTCCTGCTCGGTTTTTGTTGGCCTTCAAGCATGAAGGTGAAAATAAGAAAATTTCCAAGTCCAAGGTCCAGAGCATAGTTGAGCAAGTGCAGTAGCAGTGGAGTTGTTGTGATCAGTCTCCAAGTGGGAGATTGTTGGTTGTGGAGCCTAATCTTCCAGATCCAGAGATATTATTCAGTTGTGATTGTAACCCAGGAGTACTGTACACTCGTTCCCCCTACCTTGGGGTTCAGGGGCGGAGCCCCCGAGAAATTTTTTTGGGATGTGTGTTGGCCAACAATATTGCGGACCCATGGTATTGGGTTAACCCTAGAATTTTCCCATTATATTTCCCCTATAAAAGAAAGCATTGTAAAACGATTGAGTATGATATTGTATTGTATTGGAAGAGAGACTGTGAGAGCGTGAAGAGGAAGTGCAACGGTTTTGCTGCAGGGTGTATCCCTTCATCTTTATGGACTATAATAAAAGGACTGGCAATTTCTTTTTGGACGTAGCCCATCGTTTGGGTGAACCACGTTATATCTGTGTCTCTATGTAATGTTTTAATGTGTTTTGCATCTTGTTTATTTATTTAACTGTATATCTGTTATTGCTCTGTGGTCCTATTTTCTAACAAATAGATGTTTTGATGTCGAACATGGTAGAAATGACTTGATTATCGGTCATTTTGGTATATAATTAACAAGTGCAAGGGAAATCACCATTAATGTTCATGATTCCCAAGGTACCCTAATACAATCCTTGAATATGAATTAATGATTTGAAGTCGAACATTCAAAGGAATCTTCTAAACATTGACCAATAATGTAAGCCTATTGTTGGGAGTAAGGTAACCTGCCATTGAAGCATGCAAGCCCAAGGTACTCCTTTAATTTCTAGGACTAATACTTGGATAATGTGTTGAAGTTGACAAGGATAGACCCTTCAAAGAAGGGCCATGGTGTTTCCCCATCATTGACATGAAATAGGATCAAAGATTTTTTTTTTTTTGAAATGGATATTGGACAATGGAGTGACTTCAGGACTAACTCAGAGGATGCTAACATAAAGGAAGGTAAGATAATTGCAAGGAATTAATAGGATTGTAGACCCCTCTTGAACATTCATACAAAGAAAAGACCCGACAACATTAACTTTAATGAGACCGAGACCACTACATAATGAAATGGGATACCTATGCATTTCTTGAAAGGCTCAAAAGAGTAACATGACTCATGAAAGTGGATCAACACGAATGTAAACTGATAAAGTGCAGGAAAATGCTATATTCATGTTCAAGGACGATGACTTGCTTCCATACATACTCAGACATATTATTTTTCCAAATTCCCCATCATGATTGATGAGTGCCCCTTTGCTTGTTAACGACCTAGAAGAGGGTAACAAATGCTCGATATAGCTCAACCTTTTAAGATGAGTCCAATCCCACATGTTTTACAAACCTGAGAAAGGATGGGTTTGGTCCCAAAAAAGTCCTTCATTGTTTAGTTTTAACGATTCCAAAGAAGGTAAACTTAGCGTCGTTTCATGTTTAGAAAGTCTGAAAGGACTAAAGAAGACTCCACGATGGAATTTTTTGTAAATTTAGTCCCCAAGGTATGAAAAATTATAAAATAATTCCTAGGAGAACTCTTATAGTCAAATATTGACTAGAGTATCCTTTTTTGTAAATAATCCAATCGGCCTAAAAAAGGGATAAACTACCATCGGAAAGATGACCTTTCTAACCCTTTCACAAGCATGAAAGAATCAAGTTCTCTTGGTGATTTTTTCCTATTTTGGGAGTCTGAAAAGAGCTTAAAGACAACTCCATGGGGTTCCTTTTTTGTAACCATTTTTAACGAGCCCAAAAAAAGTGATAAAAGTATAATCGACAACTTTTCACTTGGTTTTTAAGGAGCATGATTATGGTATCAAAAGCACTTGGAACCTTTTTCATGTTTGAATCTAGAGCATGAAAAATCCATAAAGTAATCTCAAACCACTTTTCATGTTTTGACTAGAGCATGGAAAATGTAAACAGTAAGCTCGAAGATCGGTTGGGAAAATGCTCAGGGTATTTGCTTCATTTTTTAATGAGCTTGCAACAGAGAATGAACTATGCTCAGTATGTTGTTTATGGTTTAGCGAGCTCGAAACTAAAAAGTAAGTATGCTCAAAATGAGTCCCATTGATGGGTGTTTTCCCAACATGATGTCCAGTGGTTGGTACTTTCCCCCATTATAAATATGAAGTAGCTTAACTCCAACACAATGTAAAGAGGTTGGATGTATTCCCCCAATATTCGTTTAATATACCTACTCTTTTCTTCATCCAACTAAATTATCAGCTACTACCAGGAAAAGGTTCACCAGAAATGGAGGAAGAAAGGGGATCAAGTGATACAGGCAGATGAACTGAAGGTTCAAGTATTGAGTCTAGTAAAAGACTTGATACAATGGAAGAATTAGTTTCATTTTTTAATGACTTGAAACAAAAATATTATGGGTTCGATCCCCAGTATAGTCGCCAATTTTGTTACTGGTAAAACTCAATCAGTGTGGACAGATATTGGTTCCATAATCTAAATACTTTAGATCTAGAACAAAATAAAACAAAAATGAAAACCTTTCGCTAGATTTATTAAATCACTTGAATGTAAATAATTTGTATCTCTTTCTTAAGGTTGTCCTTGTTGGCTTGAAATGTTCCTAATATTATTGATGAATAGATAATCTACAAAAGGTTCAAATGAAACAAGAAACAAATAGAAACTACAAGATAATTTAATAGGTCTAAGAAATTGACCAAGGAGAATTACTATAAATGAGATTAGACATCATTTATGGAAAAATAAGTCATTAATGTATTAACAATGAAGAGGGAGAAATTACAACCATGATTCCTTGGTGTTGTACTTCTTCCAACTATCCCTTTACCTCGAGACTTTAACCCGGATTCTCAGTTCTAGGAATATTTTAGCTTCATATGGATACTATCATTGCTCCTCCCTCAACCATGAGGGTGAGCTTGTATTTATAGGCCAAAAGGGATGAAGGGAGTTAAGTATTCTTTAGAGAAGGTTAAGGGATCATCCCAAGAAGTTAGGCATTGACTGCCACTTATGCTGATCTCTTGGGATAATCCTTCATGAGGTATTTCTTCTAGAAGCGTCTTGATCCTTTTATTTTTCCTTTTAAAGAACGCTGACACACTTTGTAAACAAGCAAATGGAGTAAGGGAGAGGTGACGCTTTCTATACAAAGGAAGGAAGTTTCACTGACGCCTATTGTCAATGTGCAACCTGCATCGACCAAATGTGACATCTAAACTAAAAAGGCATAGTGCGACAGGATTGTTATAATTGGAAACCTAAAAGGTAGAAACTCATTCCAAGCCATCTTACACAAATACTCCAGGGATTTAGGAAAGTTCAAGGGTACACTTCTTATTTTCATGGTGATGATAATATTTTGATGTAAGAGATTCCCCCCCAAGTATGAAGCTAGAGGGATATGATATGTGAAATACTTTGACAAATGTAGGTTGGAAGTCGAGGCAAAAGGTCGTCAGTTGAAGTGTTGATCAACGACTTTGCAGCACCATATACTTTGAGTTGTGTATCCCAATTAACTCATAACATGGAAGTTGACCAATACATTGTAGATCTGTGCATATATATCTAGGTCATGGTCATCGACATACAATGTAGATCCATGACGAACCAGACTCAAAATTGGACATAGCTACCAAACATACATTGTAGATCTATGTCATTATGACTCAAACTTAACCATAGCCATCAGACATACATTGTGGATATATGTCATTATGACTCAAACTTGAGCATAGCCACTGGACATACATTGTGGATCTATGAAATGACACAAATATTCCATCGCAGCCTTAGGAAACAAATAATACAAGAAAATTCCCCTAGGGTCTTCATCTTGAACCCACAAACCACTTGATTACCGATCATTGTGGTCTACCATTAACAAGTGTGAGGGAAATCACCATTAATATTAATGATTCCCAAGGTACCCTAGTACACTCCTTGAATGTGAATTAATGAGTTGAAGTCTAAAATTCAAAGGAATATTCCAAACAGAGACCAATAATGTAAGCCTACTATTAGGAGAGAGGTAACCTAGCATTGAAGCATGCATGCCCAAGGTACTCAATTAATTTCTAGGTATAATCCTTCGATAATGTGTTGAAGTCGATAAGGATAGACTTGTCGAAGGAGGGCCATTATGTTCCCCCCATCATCGAAATGAAATAGGATCAAATATTTTTCTAAAATGGAGATTGGACAGTGGGGTGACTTCAGGACTAACTCATAGGAGACTGACATAAAGGAAGGTAAGATAACTGCAAGGAATGACTAGGATGGTAGACCTCTCTTGAACATTCATAGCAAAAAAAAGGGTGTCCTGAAAACATTAACTTTAACGAGACTGGGACCACTACATAATGCAATGGGAGACCTATGCATTTATTGAAACATTCAAAAGAGTAGCATGACTCATGAAAGTAAATCGACTTGAAGGTAAGCTGATAGAGTGTAGGAAAATGTTATATTCATATTCAAAGATGATGACTTGCTTCCATATAGACTTAGAAATATTATTTTTCCAAATTTCCCATCATGATTGATGAGTTCCCATTTACTTTTTAACAAGATGGAAGAGGGTAACAAATGCTCTATATAGCTCATCCTTTTGAGATGAGTCCAATCCCACATGTTTTATGAACCTGAAAAAGGAGGGGTTCAGTCCCAAAAAGGTTCCTTCATTATTTAATTTTAGCGAGTCCAAAGAAGTTAAACCAATGTCGTTTCATGTTTATATAGTCTAAAAGGACTAAAGAAGACTCCAAGATGGAATTTTTCATAAATTTGGTCTCCAAGATCCGAAAAAGTATAAAATAATACATAGGATAACTCTTATAGTCAAATGTTGACTAGAGTATTATTTTTTTCGTAAATAATATAACCAGTCCAAAAAGGGATAAACTATTGTCGTAAAGACGAACTTTAATACCCTTTTACAAGAGTGAAAGAAACAATTTTGCTTGGTGATATTTTCCTATTTTGGGAGTTTGAAAAGAGATTAAAGAAAACTCCATGGGGTTCCTTTTTCATAACCATTTTTAACGAGCCTAGAAAAGTGATAAAAGTATACGCTCGACACCTTTTTACTTGGTTTTTAATGAGCGAGATTATGGTATCAAATTCACTCAAAACCTTTTTCATAAAGTAAGCTCAAAAAATATAGAGCACAAAAAATACATAAAGTAAGCTCAAACCACTTTTCATGTTTTAACTAGAGCGTGAAAAATGTAAAAACTAAGCTCAAAGATTGATTGGAAGAATGATCAAGGTATTTGCTTCATTTTTTAATGAGCTTGCAAAAGAGAATGAACTATGCTCGATATGTTGTTTCATGGTTTAGTGAGCTTGAAACTGAAAATAAAGTATGCTCAAAATGAGTCCCATTGACGAGTGTTTTCCCAGCATGATGTCCGGTGGTTGGTACTTTGCCATAGTCTAACTATCAAGTAGATTAAATCCAACATAATGTAAAGAGGTTGGATGGATTCCCCCAATATTTGTTTCGTCTACCTACTCTTTTCTTCATCCAACTAAATTATCGCTTAATACAAGGAAAAAGTTCACCAAAGATGGAGGAAAAAAGAGGATCAAGTGATATAGGCAAATGAAAGGAAGGTTCAAGTATTGAGCCAAGTAAAATACTTGACACAATGGAAGAATTTGTTTCATTTTTTAACGTGCTTGACACAAAAAGTGTTTTAGGTTCGATCCCTAGTATGGTCGCCAATTTTGTTAATGGAAAAACTCAATCATTGTGGGTGGAGATTGGTTCCATAGTCTAAATGGTTTAGATATAGAACAAAACAGAACATAAATGAAAACCTTTCCCTAGATTTAATAAATTACTTGAGTGTAAAGAATCCGTACTTATTTATGAAGTTTGTCCTCATTGGCTTGAAGCTTTCACAATCTTGTTGATGAAGAGATAAATTGAAAAAGGTTCAAAGGAAATAAGAAACAAATAGAAACTACAAGATAATTTAATAGATCTAAGCAATTGACCAAGGAGAATTACTATAAATGAGATTAGGCATCATTTATGGAAAAATAAGTCATTATTGTATTAACAATGAAGAGGGAGAAATTACAACCATGATGCCTTGGTGTTGTACTTTTTCCAAGTAGCCCTTTGCCTCATGATTTCAACCTTGCTTCTCAGTTCTAGGAATATTTCAACAACATATGGATACTATCTTTGATCCTCCCTCAACCATGAGGGTGAGGTTGTATTTATAGGACAAAAGGGATGAAGGGAGTTAAGGATTCTTTGGATAAGATTAAGGGATCATCCCAAGAGTTTGGGGGTTCAAATGCCACTTATGTTGATCTATTGGGATAAGCCTCCACGAGGGTTTTATTCTAGAAGGATCTTTATTATTTTCTTTTTGCCTTGTAAAGAGTGCCGATGCACATTATAAATAAGAAAATGGCGTTAGGGAGAGATGATGCTTTCTGTACAAAGGCAGGAAGTGTCACCGACGCATGTTGTCAATGTGCCACCTACCTTGGACAAGTATGATGCCTATTATAAAAAGGAAGAGTGCATTGAGATTGACATCATTGGAAACCTAAAAGGTAGAACCTCATTCCAAGCCATTTGACACAAATACTCTAGGGATTTAGGAAAGTTCAATGGTACACATCTTATTAGCATAGTGACGAAAATATTTTGATGTAATAGTAAGACCTAGGAAAATCTTATTTACATGCATATGCATGAGGGAAGGACACTGCCTAGTATGCATGGGAACTTGTTGTGCAAGAACTTGAATGTGTTAGGCATTTGTCCCAAGATGAGATATTTGCTATGAGAGCAATAGCTAGTTCCTGGAGTTGAGACTAGAGTTCTTTGTGGGTGAAATATTTTTACTTCAGTGAGAGAAGGATATGTTAGTCCCTATGGTGTCATGGCTTATGCTCAGGGTGATTGTTAAGCAAGTAGATTGGTTGCTCGGTGGTCTATGCTTGGGAGGAATGTGATTGTTCCAACTCTAGTTTCTTCTACAAGCTAAAACAAGTTCATATATGTATATATTATACTTATTCCAATTTGTTTCCTAATATATTTATTTCAATTTTGTTGTTGTTTCTTGTTGTTCACTTCAAGATGTACGTTTGATGGAATGTTAGTAGATGTTTCAATATTCCTGCCTCTATGCTATTCCCCAATTTTTGCTTAAATCTTAAAAGGATTATTCATTATTAGTATGTTATTTATGAGTTTACCTTGTAAATATTCTAGTTAATTGCTTCAAATATATGTCTCTAGAATCCTAGAGAGTAGTTTTATTTATACTTGACATGTAATCTCTTGTGGAAATTGTAATATCATAGTACTAATACTATAACCATTGTTCAAGCTATTCTTATCATGTTTAGGGTAGTTTATAGTTTTCTACAACTATTAGTCATTTACTTCTAAGCTTTTGTTTGAAAACGATGTCTACATAGTTACAACAACTTAGATTTAAAGTTTATTTGTTCACTATCAAGTATAGTATGTACATGAGCACACAATCACAACATAGAATCATTTTAATAAATAAGCAATGTCCAAATAATCAATAATTAAATTACTATTATATACTAAGCATAGTCACGACCCATCATCTTACTTCAAGCCAACATTGCCGAATATACAACTCCAAACTAAGAATTATGTTCATAATCAATAAGAAACCAAGTCGAAATAAAGAATCGATATACATTTATCAAAACTCCTTGTGGATATCAAACATGAAAAAGTAAATCGTTAAACAACCTTTGCAAGCAAGGGCATAAGCTCACAAGAACGCAAGCATTAAAATGCTATAGTATGTTAACCGACGGTTAAGCCATAACAATATCAACACTCGGAACAATTATTAAATATTTTCTTAAAACCCATAGTCAAAAGATTGCAATGTCTGTATAATCGATACATTAGCCAAAGAATGACAATAACCATCATTACCATGAGCACCGAGCTCGACCAAGTTTCCTAAACATTAAACATTCAAGCATGAGTAGACTCGATAATCTATGTGGTAAGGAGATACACCGTTTATGGCCATGTCACCCTCTACTTAGAAAATGATTAAACATCAATAAACAGAGTTAACATATAGTGGTTGGGATCGAATCCCTAAGAGAAAGAACATACTTGGTACCTGTGAAAATAGCAGTGACCAACAACTATCAAATAACATAATATTGTAAATGGTTGATGTAGAATGCATGCCACAAACACGATGACTAAAACATATATTCATATAAACAAAGATTTTAATAAGTGTAATGATACCAATGAAGGGTTGAACCTCACCTTCAATCACAACAAATTAGAAGTCTACAAAAGATACCATGCACTGCAAGTAGCTACAAGTAAAAAGTAAATAATAAAAAAATTCCAGGCAAGCCATGACAAGTTTGAACCTTGAGCAAACTGCTCCAAAATAAGAGCAAAGACGCAACATTTGCAAAATGAACAATATAGTACATATAACAAAAATAAAAGTATTTGTTTATCAACAATCAAGGGAATTCCTATAAAAGAAAGTTACAATAATGGTGTGAATACAAGCCACAACAATAGCATGGTTTAAAACCTAAGCCCCATTACGGGTGATACAAAAATAAATATAGATCTCATCCATGATCACTAGTAAACCTAAGAATAGATGAAAAGGAAACCAAAGTACCTTTTGAGAGGGGCTTCATTCGTCGTCTCCCAGTTGTCGTCAAAGCACAAGAACCTACAACAAAACACACAATGTGGTAAGTACTATGTGCGGAGGTAAGTGAATATTACAGTAATCAAGAAACTCGCCTAAGTAATGAAACTCATCGCCATAGCTCATAGTAAGAGAAGGGGCCCAACCGAGGGATCCCTCATAATCGCAACTGTAACTTCCCATCAAATAAAAACTGTGAGCATTAGTACTCTAGAAAAGAATAAGACCAAATATCATGTTCCTAAAATAATATAACTAAGCTTATTTTGCAAAGTCGAGACACAAAAGGTGGATAAGCCAGCCCTGGTGGATACCTCGTAGTAAAAGAGGCTCACCATCAATGCCAACTAACAATTCAAACTGTCATCAGGATACACCAAATATAAGCAATTCAATGCATATCTGAACAACCATAACCACAACAAAAGCTCACCATTGTTGCAAAGGAAGAGAGCTGAATGAAATCAGGGGTAGAAGACAGATGGCCACCATTGTTGTACAGGACAACACACCCTTGCAACCTAGGTTATGGGGTTACCAACTTACTAATAGACTTGCAGACAATCAACTTTTACAAAAAATGAAATGAGAATAAGAAGAGAGTTTGGCTTACCTGGTTTATGACGGTTGATCCAAGCTTGGCCTTCTCTCGCTTCAATCTTCTCCAAAGATTCCAGGGTTGCTTCTCTTCACCTGCAAAGAGCCAATTCTTCAAGCAATATCTCATACATATATATATCAAAGGTTAGATGAAACACACATTGATAATACAAATAACATCATTCATTAACCAATATACATGAGAAAAGCACAACACAAAGATTGGAAGAAGAATTCTCTTTATTAACAAACAATGAATAGGTGAGAATACAACCCAGCTTTTGACACAAGGACTTCTTTGCAACTGAGGAATCTGATTTTTGCTGGTCCATGGCTCTGAAGGTATACCACCAGCACAACTTTGCTCTTCTAGAATTGATTAATTAGCCCCATCCCAAGGCCTCTATTTATACATTGGAAAATAGAGTGGTTTCGAAGGTTAAGATGGTTGAGACAGTTATGGATTAAGGCCTAACCAATCTCATCTAATCATGATTTATATTTTTTAAGGTCGAAATAAGGTACACGCAAGTGTTTATATAAGCAATGCGCATATGGCACACTTGTTGCTCAAAGGGAACTCGCGTGTTCAATGTACACACGGGTTGCAATGCACATAGACGCGTCTGACACACAAGTTGCAATGCACATTGTCGCGTGTGCAACCCTAGACTCAGAATAAAAATATATCAAGTTGGTCTGGAGATCATGCATCAATGGTCAAGAACATCTATAGTGTTTTGGCCATTTCAATCCTAATTGTCCTTTTGTGTGCTGACATAATGAATGTCAACACCTGGACGGAGAAGTGCCATTTTCGTTGATAACAGATTCCCCCTAATGTGTGAGGTTAGAGGGAAGTGATGGTCGAAATACATTACAATCTTTATCTTGGAGAACTCAGAAATACAAGGCAGCAGAGGAAGTACCTGAAACAAATACATATCAATGTCATTTACAAAATAATATCTGAGGATTCCATGTTCAAATACTGGAACACTAGCTCCTTTACAATATTTGATTACATCATATGATACGGGTACAAGACCATGTATATTACAAAGGTGGATCGAAGCCACAATATACAATGATGAGTCTTTAAAATTAGGAATTTGTGTAACTGATCATAACATATTCTTGCGCAACTTAGGTTATAGATATGAACCTAAGGTCTTCATTGAAATCCAAGGGAACCCGTACAATCCCTACCATGTGAATAGGTGTGCTAAGTCGAACATGGAAAGGAATCAACAAATTGTCAATCAATAGGTGGAACTGACAAAATGAATCAAAGGAGTTCACCAATAATGATAGTGAAACCTAAGGTAACATCATCAAAACTCTAGGTCTTCATCTTCAAGAAGTACTGATGATGAAACCATACTGTGATGAAGAAGTTAATAGATCCTCCAACGGATCACAAGTGACTAGGAACTGGATACGGGAAGGTAGACACAAGTAATACTTAGATAATACAATGATGGAATCAGGATAATAATCAAATGCAAGGATAAATCCTTGAATAGTGAGCACGACACAGAGATGACCCAAGGCAACGTTTAACTTACAGATAGAACAACTAGATTTATCTGACATGTAGGAGACATGTGCAGATTCCCCATGTATAAAGGACAAGTGGAGAAGTAAAGACTCGAAGTGATAGCTGGATGGAAGGATAAACTGAAACATGAGTATTGGAAAGTTCAAAAAGTGCTATGTTCAAGGATGACATGCTGCCACTGTTTATAACCCAAAGATAAAACTTCTTCCGTATCTTTCCTGTTAAATTTTAACGAGTCTAGGAAAGTCAAATCGAGTCTCTCTTCATTTTTTACGAGAGGGGAGAGAATCATGCTTAATAATGTCACTAATTCATGTATTTAACGAGCCCGAAGTAGTACATGCTCGCTGGTGTTTTCATGTTTAGAGAGTTTGAAAAATCTGAAGAAGACTCCAAAGGGGCGCTTTTTCATCCAATTTAGTCTCTCGAGGCCGGAAAAGTATAAAACATACTAAGAAGAACTCTCTTAGCTTCCGAAGAAGTAAGGCGCACCTTTTTCGTACTTAGTTAGGGAGGTCTGAAAAATGTTAAATTACCACCTACCCAACGCCCCTTCAAAATCAGCTTATAGCCTAAGTTTTACGAGTGTGAAGGAAGGAAAGATCACTTGGAAAGATCCATTTGAGTATGACAAATGGGGCTTACAACAATAAACTCGATGCTTTGTTATTTAGTGTTTAACAAGCATGACAAAGGCATAAAGTACACTCGAATTCTTTTTCATGTTTAGGTCTAGAGCACGAAAAAGAGAAAACTAAGCTCA
Organism: Pseudotsuga menziesii; assembly: GCA_001517045.1. Lineage (NCBI taxonomy): Eukaryota > Viridiplantae > Streptophyta > Pinopsida > Pinales > Pinaceae > Pseudotsuga > Pseudotsuga menziesii. Next base: position 18,128 of record LPNX010447607.1, read on the forward strand.
TACTGGGTGCTCCTTTTCCATAAATTTAGTCCCCTGGGTCCGGAAAAGCGATAAACCTATACCTAGGAATACTCTTCAATTCCATAGAAAAGATAGTGTTCATTTTTCGTATTATTCCAATGGTCTGAAAAAGCGATAACTTACCACCAATGTGGATGCCCATTCACATATTCTTAACGAGTCTGAATGGACAAGTTTACTTGATAGTCAAGTCTATTTTGAGGAGTTAGACCTAGGCCTAAATAAATTCCATCAAGGCGGGGAGCCTTATAAAGGGGATAGCTTGTAAAAAGAGACTAAAATGAGGCTCAATTTGGCATGAAAAATAGCTAAGAAGGCTCCCCTGAACTTTTGAAAAATGCGGCATGAGTACCAAAAGACAACAATGTGTTCTAAACTAGGGTACTCATGGAAGGAAGGCCCTATCCACGGAAGAACAATGGTATAGACAAGGTAAAAATGGTTAAACACTAGAGTCTGTGGTCAAAGTAGTGATCCTAGGGTTAAACGAATTAGGTATAAATGCAAAAAATGTATATGAATGACCAAAGTCCTATTCTATATGAGTGAATAATTACTTTAAATGACCTTGGACCTATTGCATTAGGAAAAAATGGCATGGCATTAGTTCAATTTATTACAAAATTATGAAACTATAGGCTAAAAACCCACAATTTGAAATTTTTTCTATATATAGTCCAAAAATACCATTTCAAGTTTTTACCCAATATAGGCAATTTTTACCTCTGACTTCAATCGCCTGGTGTGGACAAAACAGTGGACGATTTTCGATTCCGTAAGTTCCAAGTAAGCTAGTTCTCCTTGCTCTTCCATTACAACCGCTTCAATTTTAAATTTTATGCAAAATTTTGAAGTTTAAGCCTACCCTAGGGAGGCCACACGATACACGCGGGTAGGCGACTTACATAGTCACGTACACGGGTTTTACACGTGACCTGCTTGAAGGCAACCCTTGTGTCATATGCAACCTATCTAAAATATAGTCACGTGTACTGCGCGACATAGGAAAAAATATGTTGTGGAAAAAATCAAATTATTTTGATAATTTTAATGTTTGATAATGGTTTAATGGGCAGGTTTAACCATTGTGTTGGAGTGGAGGGAGCGAGAACATGAAGATATGGACTGAGTCGCACTCCAAAGTGCCCCCACTATGCAAGTGTTCTGGAAAAGTGGGTTTTTGAAGTTATTTTGTACTTCACCTATGCGGGTTGGTGTCCATTTGCTCGAATTTTTTATTGGCTACAGGGACCATGACCTTGGGGCCTATGACCTTCAAGGTGAAATTTTGGAGGTGGAATTGGAAGACATATACTTCATTACAGGTTTGTCTAGATAGGGAATTCCTATCAACCTCGAGGGTACTGGTAGGGGCAGTGACCCCATGAGTGTTAAGGATTACATAAACAATTACTGCCCCATCGGGGAGTCAAAAAAAGGGATCATGCATCTGTATTGTTCATATTAGTAACTTCCCACAGCATGTGCTGGTAAGTACTATAGTGAGGGTTATAAGATCATCATCGCTTCATCTTGCTACTCGGAACCAGATGAGAATTGCTGTAGAGTGCCTACAAGGAACTGTGTTTGATTGGTGCTCGAGAATAATCTTGATCATGAAAAAACAACTCTTTGATAGCAAGAGAGGCCGGCGAAAGAATTTTGGATATCCCAGTGTATTGGTGGCCTTCTTTTTTGAGAGAGTGTCTGCAATCATCCCTACAGTACCACTTCCAACATTTTCTCCTCGTCAGCCTAGACTGACTAGGTGGGGAGAGGTTTTCCTTCACTAGGGCGGCAGCAGGTCAGTTCAGAGTGTGTATGACGATGATTTCTAATTGTGGTGGGGACGACGGTTACCAGCACTAGAGCATTTTCCATACGTTGGTTTAGACTTTCGAGTTGACAATGATCTCGTCCTCCCTCCCGGAGGAGTATGGGGAGCACTAGGTATTTTGGTTTTTTAAGTTTTTAAATTTTTATGAATTTTTATCATAAAAATATATACATATGTATAAGATTTTTTAATCCATTTAATGTTTAAAATGCAGATATTGGGCTTGTCCTCCCTGATGGGCACCCCAGGATGTATGTACGACCAGTGGTAGGGAAATATCAGGGTTTGATCAGGGTACTCAAGGGGAAGCTGGCCAGGCTTACCCAAAGAGTCCCAACCATACACATTGAGCAGATCCCTGCCATCATGCAGGAACTTGTTGTCGGAATTCCACCTACTTGGATACGCCTTATGCATAGGGTAGCCAGGGCTATACTTGTCTACATAGAGGCTGCTGTAGCTGAAGAAGCTGAGGAGGTTAGTGATCAGGGTGACCATGGTGATCAGGATGACCAGGGTGGTCAACATTAGATCTAGGGGCATTTTATGGATTGCGATCCAAATTTTGTATAATTTTATATATGTATATATTTATGACTGGATCTAAGGATAAAAAACTCGACCTATCACACACACACACACACACACACACACACACATATATATTGTTGGTTTATTTGCATGTATTCGCAATATATCTGTTATGTATTTTTATAAAATGTGTGTTAAGTTACAATCTAAGATATAGTTCACATATGCATCAGTTAATGAATTATGATTTCTTGGAATATGATTAAATGAAATAAAATCAAATTTTCTTTCCAATAACCTAACTTGCAAAAACTGACGTAACACGATAGGGTTTTGCACCTGAAAAAGCTCTATTGAGTTGGGAAACCACCAGTTGAGAGTCAAGTCTGACTTCCAACTAGGTGTTTCCATGTGACAAGGCATCCCATAAAATCTCAATGATAGCTCTGTATTCAGCCACATTATTGGTAGCAAGACCTAGGAAAGCGCCTCCAGAGGAAACTAACTATCCTGAAGGTGAGTAAATAACCCATGCAGCTTAATCCAGGTTGCAAGTGTGATGACTAGCGCCATATGCAAAACCTACAAACCATTTGGAAGACATTTGTAACAACAAACAGATGATATAAGAACAAAAACCAGATTTAACTATTGTACATAAAGTTACATACAAGAAAAAGTGCTAAGCCTAAGCATAGTACTTTTTTAGGTAGATCCCATTTCTAGGCTTCGATAACTTATATTCCCTTCGAAATCAGTTAATTCATATGCCCCTTTTTTTAAAATTTTCATCATGACATAGGGTCCTAACCACATAGAACTGAATTTCCTTGCCCCCAGGGGTTCTTTGTCCTGATCCCAGAGCAAGACAAGCTCCCTTCAAAAAAAAAAAATCCTAGGTTTGACCGATTTATCATATTTATTTTTAACCCTATTTTTATGAGTCTCATTTTCTATCAACACATCTATACATTGTTCATCTAGATGTTCTAAATGTAGCAAATGTTCTTCCAATTCAGTCATGTCAGGTAACACATGAATGGCAATTTTTAATGATGGGATTTCACATTCAACAGAAGTTACTGCTTCCAACCTGTGGACGAGTTGGAATGGTGAGAACCCTGTGGCAGTTTTCACGTTGGTTCGATAAGCCCAAAGTGCAGGATACAACATAATGTGCCAATTTGACTGGGTTGCATTAATAGTACGCTTGAGAATAGTCTTCAAGGTCTTATTGACTGCCTCGACTTAACCATTCACTTGCGGGTAGAAAGAAGACGAGTGCTCTTGTTTAACCCTAACATAGTAGCCAATTCGGTCATCATGTTGTTTTCGAAATGACTGCTGTGGTCAGTGACAGTCTCTTTCAGAATATCAAAATGTGCGATAATCTGGTTGAAAAGGAAAAAAGCTGCAGTTTCCCTGCCAACCCTGAAGGTGGGAATCGCCTCTGCCCACTTCGTAAAGTAATCCACAACGATAATGATGTATTTGTGCCCCCAACCGAGACTGGGTTACATGTCACGTAATCTATCCCCCACTTGGTGAAGGGGCCCACTACGATGACGGAAAATATTGGAGCAGGATGTGAACGCATATTTATGGTGTAAAGTTGACAAGGATGACAATGCTTCATGGCTTACACACAATATTTAAAGTTTGTGGGCCATAAATAACCATCACACAAAATCTTTTGGGACGTTGCTAACCCAGATAAATGACCCCCACATGCTCTGCTATGGGCGTCATTTAGGACACTCTCAGCCTCTTCATGGGTGAGGCACTGACATAAAACATAGTCTACCCCTCTATGGTGTAAAGTATCCCTAATGATAAGGTAGTTTTTTGCATGTATGTGTAGTTTGCGTCATTCTTCCCGCAAAAAGGTTGCAGGACACTTCAAAGTCTGGAGATAGACAAGTATATCTCCATACCAAGGATCAGAGGTGGAAATCAGAAAAATGTGCTCATCTGGGAATGAGTCTTCTTCAACTGCTACATCTTCTTCTATTGGAAATTCTGCAAAAACTAAGGAATTTTTTGATTTGGTGAATTTAAAATCCAAGTCAAACTCCTCGAGAATGACTATCCATTTGTTGAATTTTCCCCCAACTATGCGTTGGGACAAGACATACTAGAAAGGATTGACATCTGCCACTACTTTCGTAGTTCTTAGTAAGATGTAGTGACGTAACCTCTGCACAACATACACAGCTGCTAAAGACAAATTTTCAACGTGGGAGTATCGAATTTCAGGGCCAGCTAAAGCACGACTAAGGTAATAGACGACATGCTCTTGGAGCTCATCATCTTCCTGGACCAGTACTACCCCAATGGTCGACTCAGATGTGGCTAGATACAATATAAAATCATGAGATTAATCTGGCGGACGCAACAAGGGAGATGACAACAAAGCTTTATTTAATGCCTCGAAAGCAAGTTGTGCGGTTTCATCCCATACAAATGGGGTGTCCTGCTTCAACAGGTGCATGAAACCTTTGGTAATCTTGGCATAATTCATGATAAAACGTTGAAGAAGGTTAGAATTTCCTTGCAGGATCTGAAGTTTCCTAATAGAACGAGGAGGAGGCAAATTTACAATGGCCTCAACTTTCAAAGGATCCACCTGAATACCTTTGTTAGAAACTATGAACCCGAGAAGCCTACTTGACTCGACAGATAAAACACACTTATGAGGATTCAAGCATATTTTGTAATGATTGCATCTTTCAAAAATTAAGCACAAGTGATTTGGATATCGATCCTCTTACAAGAATGCGCAGGAAGATCATCTAGGTAGGGTTCGACAATAGTCTTGATGTCATGGAAGGCAAAATTCATTGCCCGCTGAAAGGTAGCCCCTAGATTTTTCAATACAAAAGGAATTTTATTATACGCAAATGTACCCTAAGAACAAATGAAAGCCATTTTATGTTGGTCTTCCAGCTTGATCTGCATCTAATTGTACCCGAAAAAACCTCACTCCCTGCACAAGCATCAATGATTTGATCTATGAATGGTGCGAGGTGGTTATCCTTAAGACAAGATTTGTTTAAATCACGAAATTTAGTACATACACATATCGTCCCTTGCTTTTTATCGATAGGAACAAGATTGGATACCCACTCTGTTAAAGTGACCAGGTAAATAAAACCAACTTTCAGCAGCTTTTCCACTTCATCCTTAACGGCTGCTGCTTTATGCGGGTTGACAGGTCTAAGTTTTTGTCGAACCGGTTTGGCATCAGGATAGGTTCGGATTTCATGTTCAACTATCAATGGATCTATGCTTGGAATCTCCTCATATGACCACGCAAACACGTCACGAAACTCCTGAAATAAGGCCACATAAATAGCAATCTCCTATGGAGAGCAACTTGCACCAATATATACATTTTCCATGACGTTGGGATTTGCAGAGATGTTGATAAGGATAATAACAGAAATGTTTTCCATATTCCCCTTGGCAAAGATTCCTTCCCTTGGTAAGGGATTGATCGCTATATCAGCATCACCTGCTAGTCTCACATGGAACTCTTGATTTTCAATCCTGCTTAACTCTGGAAGAAAATAGGATCTATGGTGAAGATCTTCACAAATCTTATCTCACCCACTCATAGCTTCCAAAATGGCTTCATCTGAAGGAAAAACCATGTCTAAGCAGTCGTCAGTATATAAAGATTTCTCTGCCCAAGCAAGCAGATAGGATTCTTCCAACTCCTCTGAGACTGTAGGAGGAACCAGAATGGGATCAACAGTGGTATTAATGATAGCTTGATAAGCTACTTCCATTGCTGATAAGGGCACTTTAGGTTCGTGGTGGGAAGGACGGACCCAAGGATCTGTTTGATCGACAACCGTTGCGATAGACTTCCCCACACTAGTAGAACCTAAGTAATGTATCGTCCCTGGGATACCAAAGCTGCCCATTAACGACGATTACATACCAACCCCCAAGATCTCATTTGCTAGTCTAACCTAATCAACCAATAGAACAGTGGACTCATTAGTTTACATACGACCCTTCTCATTGAAACTGAGTTGGTCAATAGTAACCAAATTCCTTTTCGTGTGGAAACACTACCACTCAAAGAATGACCAAGGCGATTGCACACATAGCATAATTCCAACTTCTCCCCATAAGCAAGTTATAATCCAATAAGGCATCAATCACATCTATTTCAACAGACACTGCCTTCCCTGCCAACTTAATCTCGAAATATGGTAGGATACCATGTAGATGAAATGATCTTCTGTCGAAAGCAGTAAGTAAGGTGTTCGATGGAACTAGCTCTGGAGATCCAAGAGCCTTCCAATAAGACAAAGACATGACACATGTGGATTCTGGAAGCACCTTCATCAACAACTGTACTTACAGTGGTCTTTCCACCATGGATGACATATATTGACAAAGCCACATGATACGGCAGGCGAATCTTAACATCAAACAAATTAAATTTCGCCATAAGGCTCAATGAATCCATACTACCTAAGGCTGCTAAAAGTGCATCTCGTTGGGTGGGACAGCTCCATAGCACCTCCAAAGCCGACATTGCACATGGTGTTTGGGATAAATCTTCAACTACAGAGAAATTGGTTGTAACCCTCGCATTGGGATTATGCAATGTTTTCTTAAAGACACCTTTTGGTATCTTAGGCATAGGTTTGGTAGGTTTCTCGATTATGAGAGGGTTAGAAGTTTCACCTATAGACTTACCCTTCTCCAGAGCCTCCGTCTAATAGTTCTTATTTCTAGTCTAGAGTAATGTCTTGGATCGAATATGTTGATATCATTTTGGTCAGGGGCATTAGCAATGCCCCCAGCTATGTTAGAAACTGAAGCTGCATTCTATCCTTAGGGAAAAGGATCCTTTAGGACAATCGGTTGTTGATTTTTTAGCAGCTTTTGAGCTTGATCAATAAGAGGGCATTGATGGGTCAAGTGATCTTCCTAGCACAACTTACAGTGAAATTTCACCTTCTTCTTCTATTTTTTGCCCCCACCAGCATTATTTATGGGTTTAGGCTTGTTTTGGTTTCCCTCACCTTTCTTCCCCTTTTCTTTTTCCCATCGGGCTATTGAATTCCCTTTTGGGAGGATTGAGAAAAAACATTTGCATTTTGGTGTGAGGGTGCAACCTTTGTTGCCTCTGCTCTAGACTGTTTAACGGACAACTCATGGAGTTTTTTTGCCAAAGACTCTACAATGGGAGATTTAACTGAACCAACCACGCTATCAGCATGGGGTCTAGGATTAGGTTTCTCGACACTATGTGTTGGACGCGGTGCATTAGCTATGATTTCATATAGTATCCCAGACTGAGAATTTATCAAATCTAACTGTTGGTCCCTGAGGATAGCCTCTTCCTCATTAGTTACTCCCGAGGTGGATGCATCCTTAGATATATACTGCGGTAAGGACTTAAGGAACCATTCTAAGAGAAACTCGGGAGGGATAGTGGCCTTGATGAGCCTCTTCCACCTTCGCCAATCTTGGATATGATCTGAAATGTGAGTGGATTTGTCCTACCAAAAGGTGGACAGTAAATCTGTATCAACATCATACTAGACAAGAAGTTGGAAGTGGTTAAGGAACACATTTGCTAGGTCCCAAAATCTGTCAAATGCAGTAGAGGAAAATTCAATATACCACTTTGTTGCGGCACTAGTCAGAGTTCTTTGGAACAATATCAACTGAATGGTGTCATCATTTAGTGAGTTGGAAGAGCACCACAAGTGAAAGGTGGTGATATGATCCCTTGGGTCTTCACCAACTTTGCCCTCGAATTTTGGAATGTCGAAGGGTAGCTTAGTAGGGATGGGTGGAAAAGTGGCATCATGTTTCACTGAGTCATTCATTAACTTGGACAAATCTGGAAAGTTTAAAGTTGTCAGGAACAAAATTTTAGGCCTAACCGGAGCCTGAAAAGTAGAAGGACTTGCCCCTTGGTTCCAAAATGTAAAGGTAGGGTTTCCCCCAACTACCGATTGTGAAGTAGTTGGACTACTTTGGAATGGATTCCACCCATAAGCTAGTGGATTATTTGTGTGCAGTGCAGTGTATGTGGTTTGAGCCGCTCCAGTTGAGACTAGAGTCTAGAAAAAGGAGCAGGTATCCCTCCGCTAAAAAGTGAAAAGGCAGAGCTCGTGAATGGACCCGAAACTGGTGTTTGGAAACCTTGACCATAAGATTTAATATTCCAAATTGCATCCCCACATATGCAGGTGTAGGGCCTACATAAGGAGTGGATGGGGGAATGTGCCCCCCATTCCATGGGAAACCATGGACAAATGAAGAGGATCCAACAGGACCATTCTGAGCAGTGTGTGCAAAAGAGGGTGAAGCAAAAGGTGCACTAGGGATCCCAATGACCACCCCTCCAGAAGAGCCTACTACATTTGTGGAAGTCAGCTGTCGAGTTAAAGGAGTAGCAAGTATATTTGTTCTAGGAGTACCAACCGGGGGAGGTGGAACTCCTTCAGCCGAAATGCTTGATATGGGGGTATATGGACCCTCTCCTGAGCTAGCCATAAGTTTGCTCATGGGAACACCAATCACAGGTAAATCAAATGGAAGAACTTGGACCGTCATATTAGGAGTGTTAAAGGGAGATAAAGTTTCCTTAGATAAATATGTTCCTCGTACTTACATATAAATAATGAATTAAAGAGCATAGTAATTATATAAGCAAAGGTCTCAATCAAAAAAGTTGATGTATAATAATAGACATACTAAGGTGTTCATTCACATCTTTACATAAAAAAATTTATGTTAGGTTTATGCTTATATTATGTATTTCTTATTATTATGTCCCCGACAGGGTATATTTATAAATCACTCAGGTGAATTAATTTAGGAGGTAGGTTAAAAAATTTGGCATTTCAAATGTTTTTGCTATAGTTTGTATCAAATTTTTGTGGGAGGATTATTTAAATTTGATTTATCTTGCTTCCTAATCGTCTATATAGGTGACGTAGGCCTCAGACTTTGTATCCCAAGCCCCGGCGACGAGCTTGCATAAGAAGAAAATGATCATTTTGTGGAGAGACTGTTGTTACAGTTAATTGCTTCGTTTCTCGAAAAAAAACCATGAATGTTCTTTTCAACATGCTATTAAAGATATCCCAATTCTTTTTATTTTATTTTATTATTTATATATAATATAGTAACAAATTGATGTATAAATGAAATGGCGGTGGCCATAAATTAGATTCAATCTCTCTCCCAGACGTGCGTGTTTTCTGCATGGCCAACTAATCCCTTGCAGTTCAAAAGTAGATGAACCTATGCACTAAGCCCTAGGGCTTGACCTATCATTTTCCTACACAACAACAATAATTCTAATAAATGACTTATGAATAGTGATTCCAACAAACCAACTTAGTTGTGGAATTATTAATAAATGAAGTAGGGAACAGACGGTGATAGATTTCAATGAGCTAGCTTTGTTTGTTCACTTGCCTATCGTTGACAGTCTCAATGTTGGCTGTCATTCATGGATTCCCTTCCTTTCCTTCAATTTTAGATACTCTACCTCTACTATATACCCCGAAACTTTTTCTCATCCGATCTTTTTATCGCTTTGGAGAACCGCTTGGTAAACAATCTTCAGATGAGAAATGTTCTTATTTGAGTGCGCGGTGGCTTAATGTAACACCCCGGTTTTGACCCCGTTTGCATGATGTATATAATGTAATTAATCGTGGTGAGGAGCTAAAGGCAAAATCCCCACCATCGATTTGGTTGTGTATGTTTTGGCAATAGGGATAGTTGCCGATGGTATATCGTGCTATTCGACACATTATAGTTTGGCATCATGTAAATACACACATCAATTAAAATAAACCTACATCCAGCTACGACAGTGCAATGTTGAATGAAAAGGGCATGATTTCAAAGGATAAGGGGGGGGGGATTATGAACCTTGAGTCATGGGGAAAAAAAAGCTACATGTCATCACACTGTCGATTTTGTTCACCTTCCCTTGTCTCATCCAACCACCTTTTTTTTAATGTTCTGCTGAGTTGTTGAGGCATTTAGTGCTGGAAGTGGAGGGTGGCAGGACTGTCAGTCTTTGCCACACGCCCACTCCACCAGTCCTCTCTCCACCTTCACGTGGGTAAGGGAACCATCACTACGCACTCTCTTGGGATTTTGGGGGTTTACTCTCACAGAGGGACGCACAACAGGGGGGCCGGTTCATCTTCCTCACGTAGAGCCGAGTTAAGAAGGGGTGCAATTTTCTTGTTTGGGGGTTCGTTTTCCCTCTCTCACACTATTTGTCGGTCAGTGGTGGTGTTCCTTCCATTCACGTAGAGAACCAATTTTCCTTTGGAATTATTGAGCTGTGTATTGTTTTCCATCCTTCGTGGTGGATCATGAGCTGTAGACCACTGTGTTTTCTTCCATGTTTTTCCTGGGCTGTGTCTTTTTCCCTTGCGCATAGGTTGAGAGTTTGTTTCTTCCCCTTTTCTGCCTGTGTAAGTTCTCCAACCATTACATTGGGGATTGTGTGTGCTGTGGGCTTGTGGATGTGGGTTGGCTGTTGATTCCCACACCCGCTGGCTGAGTTTTTCCGTGTCTATGCTGGGAGTTCTACTTCTTCCCCAACTGTAGACTGTGTAAGGCTGCCAGAGTTCTCATTGTGAGTTTGTGGCTGTTGATGTACCCTGGTTTTTGGGTTGCTGCTGAGTTTTTTTGGCCATGGTAAGGCCAAGAACAACCCTGAGTTGTCTTGTGGACTTGAGTTGTGTTTCACTTTTTATTTGGGGTTGTCACCCGGTTGTCTTTGCCTTCTTCACAGAGCGGTGAATGGGTTTTTTTGCTGCGGTATGCAGTGGTGGGTCTTCAGACTGTCAAGAGTGAGATTAGAGGCTGGGTATGCTTGAGGCCACCAGCTTAGCATTTAGCCTTTCCTAGCTCCTTGATGACCTGGATAGCCCTACTTTGTGTGCTTAGCTGAATTGTGTACCTTGGCTATGTGTAAGCCTGCATTGACCCTTATTCCTTGAGGATTCATGCCCAACTTGGGGGTGGCAGTGTTAGTGAGAGATTGATGAGCACGCTGGCCTATGGTTGGGTGGAACGTTGCAGCGACGTAGCTAGTTGCGGGAGGATTTCTTCATTAAAAGATAAGTACTCTTGACTATTTCATCTCTGCAATTATATCTACTGTTTCATGAATTATGATGAACATGTTGAATGCTGGAATGTATATGTTTGCTTCCGCTGAATGTTGAGTAACTATGTATCCTTGTATGTTTTATGCATCTTAGTATGTATTATGTAAGCTTTTTAATATCAGCATTTATCCCTGTTCATGTTCATGGGGCTATTTTCCCGTTTGATTGGTGTTAGTAGCGTCTTCTTCGCTGGTCGGAGGGTTGGGGACGTTACACTTAATGGGTTTTATGTAGCTACTCGACTAAAGCTTGGCAGGGTGGTTTGTATGCTTAATTTTAGGTTATGATATATTATATCAACC
>LPNX010447607.1:30719-41868 GCA_001517045.1 Pseudotsuga menziesii
GTGAATTTTTGTTTACAGGAATATGATGTTTTTTATAATAAATTCAAAATTTGATTTGTCGACATCATCTTATTGAATGCATAAATATATTCATCTCTCTAAAATACTTTAGAGCACTTATATTATAGAAGTTTAAACACTTTGAGATTTTAAAAATTGCTTCAAATTTTTTACCTGGCCTAATTCCATTGAAATTTTGCTGAAAAAATGTTATTGGGAAAGTGCAAAGGATAAAATCGTGGAACATCTAGGCTTCATGTAAATGGGTTGAGTTGTAAATTCCTCTCATAATTATTAATATTATATTAACATGCAACCTTGATCCGGTTCAATTCAACTCACCCTGGTTGGATTTTAAACTTTTGATGTTATTTTAAACAAATAGTGAACTGATAAATTAGATCAATTCAACCTACCAAGGTTGGACCCTTAACAACTGCGTTAACTATTAACAATGGTGTTAAATAAAAAATTCCATTGTTTCCCTGATAAGATGCCATTTCCTAGTTGTAGAAATAATATGGGAATTAAAGAACAAGTTGTTTCAGTTTATAAAATTGATATCTAATATCATGATGGAGTCGTTACCTTGCAAAATTTTATTACTGTATCTGTGAAGATGTTGTTTTACTTTATGATAAATTAAATTAAATAAAAATAAAATAAAAACCCATCAATGACGAAAACTACCTTTGATATTTGGATGATCAGTGCACCATCAACACAGAGAATGTACACACAACTTTGGCTTGGCCACACTTGCTCTTCATTTCTACTTTTTCAGTTCTGAACAATTCACCAAATGTACAAAACAATTAAAAACAAATGGGAGAGAAAATCATCGGGCATATTTATTCACTTTCTATTGAGAATGTGTAAGGAACTGCCTTTTACACAAGTCTGAGAATACTATTTGAACTAGGCATTTCTATCTTTCTTAATCGAAATGGAAATCTAAGATAGTAGATCTATCAAAAATATTCAATCCAGGGCTTTGTGATTTTAGACTTTAGTTATGTACTCTGGGGTTGTATACACTATGCACTTAGAAATTTGATTTAATATACAAAATCAAAAGGTATCTCTCTGAAATACTGGGAGGGTTTGAAAGTTGGCATCAGTACCCATATGCTGTGGCCATCACGAATACGAAAACAGGATCGATGTTTAATATTGCAGAAGCAAATGTGGTCGGGTGTCTCTCAACCCTTCAAAGTAAAAATTCTCAAATCCAGTGAAAAGTAAAAATTCCAAATGCAATCATTACTTAGATAATAATATTTAATTTAGGCAATAAAGTTTGCAGTTGTACAGGACAATTTGACTACCCAGAAATTGCAAGCATAATTGGAGACGGCAAACCAGAAGATTACAGATATTCCCCAACATCAACTATAACTATTCATTTCATTGTAATAATTTATTGGTTTTTTTAATGGTCATATGATCCATTTTTTTTATAACTAAAACAAAAGGTTAGATTATAAGGTTCCGGCAAATCAGCAACCGAGTGCTGTGACAAGTAAACCGAGCTTCATAGCAGAAGTACTCTTTTACAAAGTGAAACTTTAGATCTAGCGAGGCTGAATGACCTTATTACATTTATTTAACGTAGTAGAAGCGTAGAGAGGCAGAGGGGTTGAGCGGGAACTGCAGCGTTCCAGCATGGTTCTTCATTTATCGAGCTTAGCTACCATCTTTGCCACTACCTTCTCCAGGGCATTGATACGTTTGCCAAAATCCCCATGAATGTTTGCCTCATCCTTGAAGCCAGTACGCACCTCGTCCTTGAACTCTTTCATTTTCTCTGTGGAGGCAGCGTGGTCATCCCTCAGTTTCCTTATATCTTCATTCAGCAGATCCCATGTCGTATCTCCTGCCTTAGAGGATTCTTCCAATTTTTTTTTCATGGCCATCCAAACGGGATTGGATTCTCCCCATAGATGATTCTAGAGATTCAATTCGAGCATCCACAGACAGACCAGAGGAGGAGGAACTATTTGAATCCATAGTGAGTAGAGGAACAGCTTCTAGAGCACGCAGCAAAGGGATACCTTCAGCGCAACTTCAGCAAAAAGGCTCAAAAGCAGTGCAATGCTTAGCGAGAGAGGATGGAATAAATAACGGTCCATGGGATCAAGTCGGTCACAGACAGCATGAGAGCAGAATCAAAGTTCAGAGATTTCCTCTGCCATGCCAGTTGTAGGAAGGGAATCTCGGTACAGCATAGCTCTGCCAGGAAAATGAGGACGCTTGTTCTAGCTAAGGGACGTCCCATCTAGTCTCCATTCCATCCATGTGTAGAATTCCTCTGCCTAAGAGGGTTCCCTCATTCGCTGCTCTGTCTGCCATTGGGTTCAGGGTTCTAAGAACGTGAAAGAAACTAATAGACTAGAAATTTTTACAAAGCAACCGAATTCTTTGCAAAATTTGAGCTAGCTGTATATGAGAGGGACGTTTCTTATTGATGATGGCTTGAATTAGCAGCCTAGATTCCCCAAAAACCAAGAGTTTTGTAATTCCTTTAGTTCTGGCGATCCTCAGACCTTGATAAAGTCCGCAAAACTCTGCTTTATTATTTGTCCCATTTCCAAGACCCCAGGCATAGGAGCCGACCAAGTTACCATTTGCCTCAGTGATCACTCCACCACAACCGGATAGCCCCGGATTACCCTTAGTTGCTCCATCAAAGAAAAGACAGAGATCATTCCTGGCGAATTTCCACCTATTGAAGGCATCCTCATCTAGACGAATTTCCCAATGAGTAGAGAGAATTTTTGAAAGAATTTGACTTTGGTGGTTGGGGACAAATAGGGCAAGCCAACGAGATTCTTTGGGCTTGAGAGGAATAGTGTTAGACAGGGAGTTGTTCTGTTCCAGATCTTCCCCAATAAGAGCTCTTGCTTGGACTGCAACTTTAGAGGGGTGACTTTCTTGCCCCCTGAAGATTCGATTATTTCTTTCAGTCCAAATTTTCCAACATGTGGCTTTAAGGATCCAGTTCCAGGCAGAATGGAGGAGAGGTTTCTTGGAAAGCAGGAACGGGGAGAGATGCATCCAGCTTGAGAGAAGATCATGGATATTTGTTGGAAGGTTTATGCTTGGGCTAATCCTCAAGGCTTGATTCCAGACTTCTTTGGAGAAATTGCGGCCAAGGATGATGAGATCTGAGGTTTCATTCTCGCTTTTGCACAACGAACATCTAGAGGGGCCTTCCATCCCTCTTTTCTTGAGATTTTCTCCAGTGAGGATACTTTTGTGAGCCATAGTCTAGCAGAACATGTCTATTTTTGGAATGAATACTTTCTCCCACAAAAAATTCTAGATCGCCTGATTGGGAGCAGCGGATGGGATAGCTTGAATCTTCTTGTAACCTTCAGTAGAGGAATAATTTCCTGAATTACTCCCCCATCCTCTTTTGTCTCTTATTCCTTCATTGATGGGAGATTTTCCCTGGAGGAGGACTGTAAGCATTTCAGCCTCTGCATCTAGATCCGGAGGGGGATTTCCTAGGTCCCATCCAATCCAATTGTTATCTTCCCAATGAGACAGATCCCAAAGCAAATTGACCCCTTTGTTTAAAAGCCATATTTTGAGGTGATCCACTTCCACGCAAGACCCAATAGGGGCATCTCCCATGGTTGAGTCATCCCAAATTCTTATAGTTTTACCATCCCCAGGGATCCAGTAAAGGTTACTTTTGAGAGGTTCTAGAGCTTTAATACACAACTTGTAGATCGGAGAACCATTTCAGTTTGGGGAAGGCATATCCAAGCATCTCTTTCTTGGGCCTGGGAAGTATTTTTTCCTAAGAGATTTCTTGCTCCAGCTATCTTTTCCAGTTACAATTTGCCAGAGAAGTTTATCTCCTAAGGCCATATTTTGAGAGGAAAGACTTCTCACTTGCAGCCCTCCTTCCTCACGAGGCTTTTGTATCTTATTCCAGCTAATAAGGTGAAGCTTCTTTTCATTCCCCTTGCCTCCTTCCCACATAAATTTTCTTAGCATACCTTCCATTTTGCGAATGACCAAAGCAGGGGCGACCATGATAGACGAATGGTAAATAGGCATGCTATTAAGGACAACTTTTAAAAGAATAGTTTTACCTGCTATATTGAGCCAATTGGTACTCCAGCTTTGGATTTTGGATTTAATTTTGTCTAAGATGATATCCCAGTTTGCTGAGTTGAGTTTATTTTTGCAGATGGGGATGCCAAGGTAGGGGAAGGTCTCCCAGTTCGTTGTGCCTTCCATCCCAAGAATTCTGGTTATACCCCGGAGCTCTCTTGCTGAACACTTCCAGCTGAAGATCTTGCTTTTATGGAAGTTGATTTTACTTCCGGACACCTTCTTGTAAATTTTCAGTTCATGCTTAAAGTACTCGGCAGAATGAGAGCTAGCTCCTCCTAATAACAAGGTGTCATCTGCGAATTGAGCATGGTTTATGCTCCGAACACCATTCACTATTCTTAGGCCAGGCAGCGAGTGGATTTCCTGGCAAAGGTTGAGCTGAAAGCTGAGAACTGAAGCTTGAATGGTGTAAAGAAGGGGGGACAGCGGGAAACCTTGCCGGAGACCTCTAGTTGCTTTGAAAAATCCCGTAGGTCTTCCATTTACTAGAGGGCCTATCCAAGGAGCATCAACGCAGCCTTTGATCCAGTTTATAATGGTTGAAGAGAAGCCAAATTTTGCCATAACTGCAAACAGAAAGTCATGCCTGACATGATCAAAAGCATTAGCTAAATCAAGTTTAATGACCATACCTTTCTCATTACGCTGGTAGCTGGAATGAATAGCTTCTTGGATGAGAATGATGTTGTCCAAGATTTTCCTTCCCTTGATGAAACCTCCCTGATTTTCGGGGATAATTTTGGGCAGAATCCTTTTTAGTCTAGAGGTAATAATCTTGGTTATGATCTTGTATCTTGTGTTGCACAAAGAGATCGATCTGAAGCGATTGAAGGTATTGGCCCCTTTTTCCTTCGGGATCAGAGCTAGGAAGGAAGAATTGGTGCTTCCCCCCAGCCTATTTACTAACTGAGAATGCCGAAACATTTTTAGGAGATCATGCTTTATTATCGACCAGCAGCTGGTGAAGAATCTAGTGGTGAAACCGTCAGGGCTAGGCGCACTGTCCGGTTTCATAATCGAGAGGATCCCTTTAAGTTCATTCATAGTAACCGGAGTTGTGAGGATATTGTTGTCCTCCTGCTTGATCAGGTTTGGAATGAGATCAAATGGATGGGAGAAGATGTCAATCAGGTCCTCAATGGGGGCTGTGTATAACTCCATGAAAGAAGCATGGATGGCCTGCTTAATGCCCTCAAAGTCTTTGATAAGGTCACCATTGTAGATGATTTCAGAGACTGCATTGTGGTTTTTCCGAGCCTCAGCATGCTTATGGAAATACTTGGTATTTTTATCTCCACTCAGGAGCCAAATATTTCGGGATTTTTGCCTCCAGTATTCTTCTTCCATCCTACAGCCTGAGAAGAAGGCTTTCTGGATTTCCTCTTCCTTTCTCAGTATGCAATCAGTTATAGTTGAAGCGTCCATGAGGAATTGGTGGGATTCCAATTCAGTTTGAGCCATATTCCTTCTTGATGAGGGCGTGATAAGGAGTCTTGCCCAGTTTTTCAGGTCCGTTTTAAGCCTTTTTAGCTTGGATTCCCAAATGAAAGAGGGCGATCCTTTAATTGGAGAGGCCCAGGAGGCAGCTACAACTTGTAAAAAGTCCTCATGTTGGATCCAAAGGGAGCTAAAGCAAAAGGGGATTGGACCGAGGTTAGGAGCAAGAGACAGCTCTAGAAGGATGGGCTTGTGGTCAGAGGTATAGTGAGGAAGGATTTTGGAGGAAGCCAGGAGACCAAGGGTAAGAAAGGAGGAATGGACTAGGAACCTGTCAAGCCGGGCAGCCACATGACCAGGTCCAACTCTCTTATTTGACCAAGTAAACTTCCCTCTGGCTGTTTTTATGTCTAAGAGATCCCAACCGAGGATAATATCCTCCACCCATTCCCTCGAGGGATCCCTGACTAGCGTGCCCCCTTTTTTCTCACTTGATTCCAGAGTAACATTCAAATCGCCAGCTACAATAATGTTATCAAGGTGCTGAAGATTGAGAAAGGATTCGAGCTTATTCCAGCAGTCTTTTTTTTCCGAATGTAGGACAAGAACATAGAGATTGAAGAGATTTACCGAATGCCCCGAGGCTTTGTGGATGAGTTTAGTAAAGATCCAGTGAAGCTCATGAACTTCAGCTTCAAGAATATAGAGATTGGAATCCCAGAAGGTTTCAATACCTCCAGAGGCTCCTCTAGAGTTGTTGGCAGTCCCGGTACCTTTTTTCCAGAACTTTTTCCCAGCTTGGAGGATAGCAGATTCCTCCATTTTTGTCTCCTGGATTAGCAGAATCTCAGGGTTATGAATTCGGACCAGGTCTTTCATTGCATCTTCTTTTAATGAAGAGCCTAAGCCTCTACAATTCTAGGAGATGTACCGCATTAATAACGGTGGGGGGAGGTGGCCCCTTTTGAGGCCGAACCAGTTCCTTTCTTCGATCTGGTGTTCATGATACCTTTCAATGTTTTTTGTGAGCCATCAAGGACCGCTAAGTATGTGGCTTCTTCTCTCTGCTTCTTTTTTTATTTCCGACCTCTTGGATTTTTGAAGGGACCCGTCGGCAGACTACTTGAGGAGTCCCCTTCGTCCGTTTCTTCACCTTGATCTGAGTCTAGCAGTAGAGGATCCACGCTTGAGTCTTTGAGAGGACTTGAGGTATCGGCCAGAGAGGATACCCTCGGGTGGGGAATTTCCCCCAATTCCAACGGATCTTCATTATGGGACGCAGCCTCTTTTTCCTTGAGTGGATTGCTGGTTGGATTTCCAGCAGGATCGCTAGCTTTTCCTGGGTCTCCTTCTTCTTGATTGACGATTGGGGCTGATTTGGTGGCTTCCTGGAAGGAAGAGCTCATTGGCTGGTTCTGCATGTTACTTCCTGTCTTTTTTTCATGAGTTTTGTTGCTAGTTTTACCCTTCTTAACTTTTTGCCAGCCCTCCTCTTCTTCATGGACCTGAATTTGTGGACAATTTTTCTAGAAATGTCCATGCTCGTGATAGTGGCGGCACTTGAATGGAAGATGCTCATAATCCAGCTTTTGGTAATGATGCCAATCTCTGACTTTCAGCTTAACTGCCTCAAGTAGCCCTGCTTCCAGGTCAACTTCCACACATATCCTGGCGCAGGAGTACTGACCTTTGTTCTCCGCTTTGTCTATGTATCTCCCCAGGGAGTTCCCCACTTTTTTGAGGGTTTATGAGTTCCAGCAGTGAACTGGGAGATTTGGGAGCCTTACCCACACTGGCACTTCCTTTGGGACATCTACTTCAGCATTGAAATCCGGGGTCCATTTATTGAGGTACAGCCCTTGGGTACCCATGAAGTACGGGCTGCTTCTGAAGACAAGATCTCGATCTTCTTTGGAAATGAATTCAAAAATGAAGAATCCTCTTCCAACCGGGTAGCAGGCAACACTATTCTTGAGTTGAGGTCGCCAGTTCCTTTGGATCCAGTTGTCAGTGGTTTTAGTTGAGGGCCATAACCCCATGAACTTCCCAACCAGTCCACGCTCAGCTAGGGCCAGAGCGATCTTGATGGGTTGTTCGATCAGTAGGTCAATTTCCGGGACTGCATCAAGTTTCTTGATAAATTTAGGAATGGAGGGGGCTGCCGGTTTGAGGCCCGGAGCTGAAAGAAACCTTCTGAAAGCTTCCTCAGCAGAGAGAGGCGAGAAAGGGGAGAGCCCTCCCCAGGCGCAGCCATGGGGGCGGCCAAAAAGCTCGAACAGCAAAACCCTAGGCGGCAGCTAGTCCAGCGCAGCCTCAGAGTGCAGCCTTAGCGTTTTTCATCCAACCGTTATGTGTTTCTGTCATATGATCCATTTTAATAGTATATAAATCCAAATTTATTTTAAATAATTATTATTTTAATTGTGATTTATCAATCAAATTATGAAACTATTAACAAAATGATTAAATTTATAAATGTTTTTGCCTTAATAAATTTGATAATTCTTTTAACAATTCATATTCAAAGAAAATTTAAAAGTAGTCTTTTATCTTATTTTTATTAGAATTCTTTTAAGCATTACATAAATAAATCATATTCAAAATTTAAAAATATGAAATCATTTTATCTTATTTTTATTAAAGGAAATAATAATAAAAAAATTAAGATTTATGAAAGTCTTTTAATGGTTGGAATTATTACAAAATTTAAAAATATGAAATATTTTTATCTTATTTTTATTAAAGGAAATAATAATAATAAAAATTAAGATTTATGAAAGTAATTTTAATAGTTAAATTATTAAAAACACAGTGATAACAATATTTTCATCGTATAAATTGAATCAATTGAAAATAAATTTTTTATTTTTTAAATATTAATTATTTAATTTTTTTTTCAATTTAATAGATATAATAAAGATTCACATTGTATCTATATAGAGTAAATGAAAACACCATCAGTAAATGAAAAAATATAGGTTGTCCGTCACTCCAAATCTCAAATAAAAGCACACCCACATAATTTTTGCCTAGATAGAGATCAAACACTCATGAGATAGTTATGGAATGGAAAATAAAATTGTAAAAAAAAAAAAAGTATTCTTCATATTCTCTTAATTAGTCTCATTCACCAAAGAAAAATGTTATGTAAACAACCACGCTTCTATCTCATTGTCCAAATAGGTCAATCACAAATGCAAATGCCCAAGCTTCTATATCATTGGGCCTCAATGGTTCAAAACATAGTGCTACCAACTAGCTCAATCATTTTGACATCCGCAAGGACTAGGTGCTAAGCAGCTCCACTCCCCTTGTTATTTAAGAAATTTCAGGAAAACTTCTCATCCCTGTGAACCACCATCGAAATTTATTATCGGGTACAAGAGCAAATTCAATCTTCTCAATTTATTCTTTTAATGTATCTTATTTTTATGTATGGTTAACTAACTAATTACATGGTGTATTCTCCTAATTTTGAGAAACACATTAAAATATATGTGCTTGTATTTTAATAAGTTTGTTTCCTCATTAGCTAGTAGAGTATTTTACTTGTATTTCAGATTATTGTGATGTTTACTTGGTCTCAAGTCTCAATCTTTTCCTATTTTTGGCCACTTCATTTGATAGAAACTAATGTTTTTCACAACTTTGCTAAGTCAATTGACCATATTCTATATGTAACGTGCAAAACCAATGATTGTTGTCACAATGTGAATGCCTTTAACAACAACACTAGCTCTTTTTAGTCTTTCCTTGCATTCTCAGTATCTACCATTTCGATGCCTGTGACAAGAAATAATTATCAACATCTTTGCGAACAACTTTGTTAAGTCAATTAACCATATTCTATATGTAATGTGCAAAAACAATGATTGCAACCAAAATGTGAATGCCTTTGACAACAGTAGATCCTTTTGGTCTTTCCTTGCATTCCCATATCTACCATTTTGATGCCCGTGACCATAAATAGTTATCAAAATCTTTGCTATTTTTGTTTTCAAAGCGCATGACACATATAGAAATATGAAAATATATATTGGTTTTATACCTCATCTAACTTTATTGTATTCCTTTACTGGCAATTTTGAAATTTTGTGAATGACTTTTCCATGCCATTTATGTCTATATCCGTTTCCTTCTTTGACTTGCCGATTTCTATTTTATAAGTAATGCCGTGCAATTCGTTGCATGAAATCCAAATCAACATATGCATGTTTTTCACAGCAGTACTTAATTGGATTTTTTCCTCAATGATTGTTATTTCTTTTCAAATTGATGTAAGCATTTGCTAAATTTATATTCAAATTGTAAATTGACAATTTTGAGCAAACTAGGTCACCTCATATTGCTTTCCACACTTACAAAAACAATTGCAACATCCAGGGCATTGCCAGGTCTCGTAGCTAAAATATAAATAAACGTTTTAAAGGTTTTATTTATCTTGGCTATGTATATTTGTTTTTAAATTAAGCCTCCAGTTAAAATTGTAACAACTCATGGAAAACAACTCATTTACATGGAAAACATATATGTGCATCCCTTTGCATGGATTTTTGTGGAACAATTCTCGATTTTTATTTTTAGTGTGTATCAACTATGGTAATAAATTGTTGGAAATAAAATAGAAAGTTGGCATTCAGAGAAGTGATATACAACATGACAGGTATGGCTGGTAATATGACATAATTTACTCCCTTAATATAAGTAAAAATGGACAATGTGTAATAAAAGTTGGCGAATCCAAGCTATCAATAAAACCATGACTGCAATTTATGGAGGGAAACTATCATACAGGAAAAGAATTATATCTTACTCCAAAATAGAGTTAATGGATTAACTAAAAGCAATTGCATTTTATTGGGCACTGATAACAAACACTAACCTTGGGTAGCCCAAGCATTTAAGCCTTAGCTTAAATGTTGTATAAACGGAGTTGAAAAGTATTTATTGAATGCCTTTTATGAAGGTACGTGAATGTAGGGGAAATAGTAAAAGAAATATGGGCTTCACTGTCATTGCTTACCTATGATATCTCTTAGGGGGAAATAGTAAAATAAAGAGGGGATTGAGAGTCATTGCTCACCTATGATATCTCTTACGATCATGCCAAACACGACTAGACCAAATAAAACTTTATATCTAACTACTTACCTATGATATCTCTTACGATCTTTCCAAACAAGACTAGACCAAATAAAATTGTATATGTAATAAGTTTTATAATGACGGAAATGATCAAACAACCATGAGGAGGAAATTGAGAGCCAATACTTCCTTGTAGACATAAAATAACAATGTCTTTTTTGTTTTTGTTTTCTTGGAAAAAAATCATATTTTTTATTCAAGTGTAAATGAAAAGTACATTCTTCATCAATGTCAAATATGGTTTTACAAGGTATTTATGCATATTGGATTTTATAAATAATATATAGCTCTTCCTAAAGTCATTTAACCATAATGTGTATACAAACACGTCTTAAATAAACTAGAATATGGCTCCATAATAGAATCCCCCCCTCCTCCACACACACACCCATATATATATATATATATATATATATATATATATATATATATATAT
>LPNX010447607.1:51411-101080 GCA_001517045.1 Pseudotsuga menziesii
TTGGAATTTTAATAGATAGATATTTCTTTTATAGATATATGTGTTTGAGTTTTACTTGTTTATATATGAAAAAAGAATTATTAAAATCTAATGTGAAAATTTTATTTCAATCATATGTTATAAATATGATTTTTTTTTTCAAATGATTTTTTAATAAATATGTGTGTTCGAGTTTTATTTATGAAACAAAAGTAAAATTAAAATTTAGTATAAACTTTTTATTACAAATATATTTATTTTTTAAGTAGTTTTCTAGTAAATACTTATTTATTTTTTTGTCAATATGTTTGTTGAGTTTTATTTTATTTTTTTTAAATAAAAATTGAAATTTTGTATGAAAATTGTATTTCAATGATATGTATTATATTTCTTTTTCAAATGGTTTTTTAACAAATCTCTATTTCTTTATCATTATATGTGTTTGAGTTTTATTTATTTAAAAAAAAAATTGAAATTTAATATGAAAATTTATTTCAATGATATGTTATAGTGAGATCGGGAAGCTTCTCACCAAGCTCTTTAAGCATGGAAATGCAATTTTAAAACAAACTAATTAATTGGTTTCGTTAGGTTGGATAGACCAAATTTGATTTCAGTGGATTTTAACCACCACCACCACCACCACCACCATCGTCATCATGTATTTATTTTTTAAATGGTATTTTAATAAATAGGTATTTTTTCTATAGATATGTGTTTGAGTTTTATTTATTTAAAATACAAAAATTGAAATTTGATATGAAAATTTTATTTCAATGATATATTATAAATATGTGTTTTTTTAAAATGGTTTTTTAATAAATATGTGTTTTTTTAAAATGGTTTTTTAATAAATATGTTTCAGTTTTTTATTTTTTTTTATTTTTTGTAAGTTTAGAACTAATCTATTAAGGAAAGATAAAAGTAAAAATAATAATACTTTCTGGAACACGAAACAAGGCTAGAGGAGGCCGGCCAAGAGTGCAAAAATTGATCCTCCCCATTATAAGGAAAACGGATCTTAAAAACAAAAAATAATTGTCTGAAATCTTTTGAAAGTTTTCGCTGACCTAGACTAGACAGCTGGAGGAAACCTGATAAAAAAACCTGTAAAAACTTGGAGTACTTGAACACCTGGCATTACAACGGCTTGTACGGGACCTCGGCAATCGGGCAGCAGTATTCGGTGCCCCATTGTAATTCCTGGTCCTTGTGATTTTTTGTCTTCTTGTCTAGTTCATTGATGCTGCGGGTGGAGTCGTTGTCCTTGGTGTTGCCCGAGCCGTGAGAAGGATGCTTTACTAGCAGAGGTGACGATTTCTTGATCATTTTTTTTTACTTTATTATTTATTTTTGAACAAACTAGCACTGCGGAGGAGGAGGGGGAGGTGGAGGCGAAGGTGGAGGGACAGGTTCAGAATCGGCTGGGTTGGATGGTGGAGTGTTGACAGCGCGGAGGATGAGCCTGGTTAGAAGATTTTTAAAAATCCAATAATTTCCCCTGTGGGATGAGGTGCGGGTAACTGCAGTGAGGGAGCCAGAAACTTCGTCCTCCTAATCGTCGACCAGGGTTCTCAGCACCTCTGCCTCGTAGCCTCGATTGCTGGCTTACAGATGGAAGGGTGGCTCTGAGGGGTTTCCAGCCCTTCCACAGCCTCTCCCGCCCTTGGGAGGTCCTCGTCAATGCGGCGGCATGGTTTTTCCAGCGTGAGAGGGTCTGGAGGTGGAGCGAGAGGAACTGAGTGAAATCCAGGGGCTGAGACTACACAAGAGCATGTAGAGATGAGCAATGGCTAGAGCTTAGTGGTCTCATTAGAGCGGGGGTAACAAAGTGCAAGCGCTGGAGGGCGAAGGGTGTGGAAGGAGCCATTGTGCGCTGATTCTGAGGAGCATGATGGTTGACCATTACTGCTCTGCACCAAACTTGTCGAACCTTAATTGTCGAGGGGACTGGAGCTGCATCGAAGAGCAGGCTCACCGTCGTCTGTCCTGCTGATGGCGTCATCCCCAGAAACTGCCACATTCTGATTGCTGTCGAGCTGAGCGTTTGTCGCATGGGGGTGCTGGTGTTCATGGGACCACCCGTCATCATCTGAACTGCCAGCAGGGGTGATGAGTGGACTTATGACATGTTGGGGTGCGTCATCAGTATAGAGTCCCACATGTGTCCTGCTGCCACCCGTATTCGGGGTTTGAGTTTTATTTATTAAAAAAACAAAAATTTAAATTTAATATAAAATTCTTATTTCAAAAATATGTTATAAATATGTATTTATTTTACAAGTGGGTTTTAAATAAATAAGTGTTTTTATTATTATAAATAATGTGTTTAATTTTTATTTATTTAAGAAAAGAAAATTGAAATTTAATATGAACAATTTATTTTTATAAATGTGTATTTATTTTTTAAATGGTTTTTTAATAAATATGTATTTATTTTATAAGTATTTGTGTTTGAGTTTTATTTATTAAAAAAACCAAAATTGAAATTTAATATGGAAATTTTATTTCATATAAGTTAAAAATATGATTTTTTTTCAAATGATTTTTGAATAAAAAACAAAAAAATCAAAATTAAAACAACAAAAATTAAAATTTAATATGAAATTTATAATATAAAATTTATAATATCATATTCTATTTCCATATTTATTTTAAATATTTACTCTTATTATTTTAATATAAAATAACGAAAAAAAATTTAATAAATTATTTGTAATGTATTTTTTTAAAGTTATTTTTGTTTTTAATTATTAAGGTTATATTTTATGTTTTATTAATAATATATTAAGAACTTGAGTATCATGCATAGTTGAAATAATGTTTA
Organism: Pseudotsuga menziesii; assembly: GCA_001517045.1. NCBI lineage: Eukaryota > Viridiplantae > Streptophyta > Pinopsida > Pinales > Pinaceae > Pseudotsuga > Pseudotsuga menziesii. The sequence continues at coordinate 54,218 of LPNX010447607.1, forward strand.
TTTTAAAATTTAAATTCAAATGACTTATTAATGTGTTTGAGTTTTATTTATTAAAAAAATAAAAATAAAAAGTTAATATGAAATTTAAAATATATTTTATAATATTATATAAAAAAATCAATAAATTATTGGTAATGTATTTTTTGAAAGTTATTTTTATTTTTAATTATTAAGATTGTGTTTTATTTTTTATTAATAATATATTTAAAGCTTGCAATACACTCTACCTTATTCTTTTTATAGAAGTGGGCTTTTTTTCTATAGAGAGTTAGTTATGACTAGGCTCATGTTGTACAAGCACAAAATCAATAGCATGGGAGACTATAGACTTCCTAAGGTAGCTTTAAATTCCAGCCAATTCCATGTGAGGCTCAAGCGAGGTTGGTATAAAGATACCAGGGCCTCGTTAAACCATTGGGAGACCGACGAAAATGTTGCATTGTAAAATATTAATAACATTAAAAATATTGTTACTTCTAAGTTTAAAGTTAAAATGTGATGTGAGAAAAGATTTAGAGGTTAAAAGAAAATTAAGATATTATAAGGAGGTCTCAAGCCTACTCTGGAAGATCAAAAGTATCTTTTTGTTTTAACTAGTTCAAAGAAAAAAACTAATATATCTCAGATAAGAACAAACTTTTATGAGCTCCATAGTGAAATAGGTCGTTGGGAAGTTCCTAAAACATCATGGATGGAAAGGATCTGTCATCTATGTGATAATATGAACATTGAGGATGAAAACTACTTCCTCTTAGAGTGCCCTGCATACACCCACATTAAATCTCACTTTCGTAATCTTTGTTGCAATACCCACCTTCCTAGCCTTTTAACATGTCAAAATTATAGTGAGTGGAGGAAGCTTCTTTCCAATCTCTTTGAGCATATGAATACAATGTTAAAACAAACTAAATAATTCATTTATTGAGGTTTGATAGACCAAGGTTTGGTCTTTTAGAACGTTAACAATCATCATCATCATCCATAGTTGAAATAATGTGTTTTTAGTTTAAATTCAATAAATTATTGGTAGTATTTAAGTGATTTTTGTTTATAATTATTATGTTTATATATATTTTTATTATTATATATTTTGAGTTTGAGTTTAAAATACATAAATGAAATAATGTGTATTTTTATGTTAATTAATTTTATTTTACTTTGACTATTATTTATAATTATAAATTTTATTAATTTAAATATGATACAATTAATTAAAAAATATAAACATAAAAATAAATACAAAATTAAATTAAATATCTTATTTTAATTCCATGTGTATTTTTTATTTGAATGAATTGAATTTATATTTGTTTTTCATTGAGAGAATTTTTGTTTATTAATTTTTTTTAATGTTAATTATATATTCTAATTTATTATTTGTATTTATAAATTTTATTGGTTAAATATAATAATATTAATTAAAAAATAGAAACATAAAATTAGATAAAAATTGAGATTTTAAAAATCATTTTTTGTTTATTTTTAAATAAAACATTATATTACTTCAAACTAACTTCATTACAAGTCTGTTTTGATAGCCAAATTGATAGAACTTCACAAAAAACCCCAGCTCTCTTCAGATTCACCACTACCGAATGATCAGGTAGGTTCCCCATGCCCACAAAAAACAAGCATAAAGAAACTATATCTAGCCCCCCCAAAATACAAGTATAATCCGTCTGAACTAAGAGTCCCATTACACCTATCAACTGCATATTAAAAAATAGATGCAAAATAGAAAAGCTGGTATCAAACCCGATCCTAAACAACATTTCCCAATTGGCCAGCCCTGACAAAAGTTCCCACCGGCTTGTCATAGTACACCTTGTCGCGACAATTCCCCATCTCACGAGGTCTTGTAACCTCCTCCTACATCTTGCCCAATGGGTAGAAAGGGATGCCCATATGGGATTACATAACATTAATTTTCCTATGCATCAGGCGACAATTGCCATTATGCTTTTTCCAAGCCTCATCACCTTCATGCTTGGCCTCCCTAGAAACCGAAGAATGGCCAACCAAATTCATATTCACCCAATAAATGATAAGCCGACGCTCGACCCACCGTGGTGCCTGGGTCAAAAACCCAGTCTGCTACTTCCTTACAAATATCCTCGATGGGCATGAGCTTGACCTCCTCCCATAAGTTTTCGACCACCTTTTCAATCTCCATGCGGATGGCCAGAAGAACATGCTCCTTATAAAAATCCGCAGCCTCCTGGGCTTGCAACTCGATCCTCGAGGCTTGACGCCTCTCCCCCTTCTTCCTCATGACCCCCTTCCCCTTCCTATCCTGGAGGCCTCCCCTGGGCCCATGTCACTTCTCAGAGAGCGTTTGGGAGCCATGCATTTGGAGCCAATGAGACTTCCTTTATAGAGACCTTGAAGAAATACCCCAATCCCAAGAGCTTGCAAGTGAATATGCACCAGGATCAACTCCAAACTGGAAATAACTAAGACGCATCTTCAAAAATAGTTGAAGTGTGGCAGATCCTATCCCGAATAAAAGGAGGTGAGGGTCATCCTGTCCCAAAATACCTTGTATTCTGCTCGCATCATTCCAATCATACCAACAACGTCTTTTGTACCAAGGCCTCCAGCAGATATCCTTTCAATATTTTAAACCAAATCTCTTTGCTGATACTTACCCTCCTTTCCCATCCCATCGATCTTAAAGTCGTATCCAGACACGACGTCGATGACCTGGAAAAATATGGCAAATCCAATTAACCACGTGAGCCAGCGTGACATGGATCTTGGTTGTCCTAGGCCATTTCTTGTCACCCTCCTTACCGTACTCTAGTCCTTCCACCTGTGGCCTGGCATCATAATCATGAGCAGGCACCTGTCGACACTACTAGGTCCAAGCCTCATATCAGAAATCCTCCAACGTGCCACTTCGATACTCTGTACCTCCATCCATGGCAGCATTAGCTAACAAATCAGCCACCTTGTTGGCGTCACGTCAGACGTGGCTAAAGGAAACCATCGAGTTTTTTGTAATCAAGGAGCGGAGGGTGTCTAGGTGACTTGCCAAGTGCCATCTAGAATAGATTTTCTCACTTGTCCTCCCATTTGAAAGACACCTAGCCATCTGAATCAAAATGTTAGTGTCTCCTTCAATGGTCGCAGGCAACAACCTTCCCTCATCACACACTCAAATCCCTGGATCAAGCCCTCCAGTTCGGTTGAATTGTTGGTGTTGGTTCCAATTGCACCAAGATACATGGATAGGATATTTCCTGTTGAGTCACAACAAACTCCCCCGTAACCAGCAGGCCCAGGATTACCTCAAGAGGCTCCGTAAAAATTTAGCTTGAAGACCTGGAACAAAGGGGGAGACCATGGATTCGGGCTTGATGGCTTGCATACCTTCTCTCTTCATCGTAGACCATCCATATGTGATCTATCTAAACCCCAGTTTTCTGCGACATAGCTTTCCTCTCTTTGGATGATCTTATCCTAGTCACTCCACTGCATGCTACGGATCATGGGCATAAGGTTTTCTTTCAGAGTATTCCAAACTTCATCAACATCATTCATTTTGTCCCGAAAGATCCTCCCATTCCTTTCCTTCCATATGCACCACATTTCCATTCATGGAAAATCCTCCCAAAGGGTACGAATGATCCGATTCTTGAAGGCCTTAGGGTGCCAATACTTCAGCGTTAAAGCTGGTTTCCCTCTCCTTTTGTCACTCATTCTAAACCCTAGATCCCCTTTGTCCCAGATGGTCGCTGCGAATGGGAATTTGTCCAAAAGGTGACCCATGCTTTCCTCGGCTTGAAGACAGAGGAAGCATTGAGAAGGACCATGGATCCACTGCCTTTGAAGGTTCTTACCTGTGAGGATTTTACCTTTGGCCACCAGCCAAGTAAATAGTGCCACCTTTGGCCATGGTGTAGAATCCCAGAGATTCCTCCATATCCCTTCCTTTTCCACATGGTTTCCTATCCTAATATTATAATATTCCTTTATGCTAAAATGTCCCCCCTCAGAGTATCCCCATCTTAACATGTATGGTGCCCACCTAACCCAGATGAAACTCCTTTGAAGTTCCTCCTGGAAGGACCGCAAATCATCATCATTGGTTAGGTCATGTCTTAGCTAAAAATTCCACTGCCACTGCTCATCCAAATTCTGGTCTCCCCAGTAATGGTTCACATTTTCCGTACCTTCCTCAATTCCAGTTTCTCGTATGCGCCTCCATCTTGGATATAACCCCAAATTTGGTAACTGGTTCCATGAATCCTCCTAGAACTTTTCACTCTATCCATCCCTTATCTCCCAGAAGTAGTGCTCCTGCACAATATTCCGCCCACTCATTGCTTTCATCCATATGGGGGGTCCAAGTTGGTCCTCATTGAGCCAAACCAATTGATTTTTGGGCCTGTCTCTAGCATATTTGATGTGCCATAGCCTGGCCCAATGTTAAACCAAGTAATTGGACCACCTCCACCAAAATTTATCTCCCTGGATTTCATCCATGACCTCAGGGTCCTGGAGCCCTAATCCCCCGTGCTCCTTGGGTCGGCACATGCCTCCCCAACTTACAAGGGAGAATTTATCTTTCGCCTCCTAACCACCCCAAAGAAAATTCCTTTGCATAGATTCTTATTTCACAGAGAACAAATTTTGGAGCCGAAAATACTGAGAAGAGATAAATTGACATAGCCTAAAGAACTGCTTTCACAAGAACCAGTCTGCTATGTAGATTTAAAGGTCGGAGGACCCAACTAGATAACCTTTGTTTCATTATGTCTAGGATTTCCTGCCATGATTCTTTTTTCAACTTCCCCATCCAAAAGGGGACTCCCATGTATTTTAAAGGAATCACCCCTCTGGAGAACCCCAGGATCCGGAAAATATTCCTCTGGACAAGGGAGCGGTGTTCATGAAAAATACCTGGGATTTATTGGCATTGACTGCCAGACTTGAGGCCTTAGAAAAGAGGTTTAGGCTCCTTTTGAAGCTTCGAGCTTCTTGGAATGAAGGGTTTCCCAAGAGCATTGTGTCATCTACAAACTGTTGGTGTGTCTGGGGGTCCATTCTATCATGGACTTTGAGCCCCGTAACTCCCCATTCTCTACTTCGGTCTGAATAAGGAAACTCAGCCCTTCTACCATCAAAATAAAGAGAAAAGAGGACAGAGGGTCACCTTGTCGAATGCCTCGGGAGGGATGAAACACTTTAGATGGGGATCTGTTTAGTAGTATATTGAAAAAAGGGGTTGTTACCAAGCTCATGACCCACTCCACCCATTCAGGACCAAACCCAAAAGCCTCCAACATCTTGTCCATGTACTGCCAACTTAGTTTGTCATAGGCCTTCGCAATGTCAAGCTTGATCATCATACCTGGCTGCTGGGTGCTTTTTAGGGAATAAATCACCTCATGGAATAGGACGACTCCATCTATAATCTTCCTTCCTTCCACAAACCCTGATTTTTCAGGGCAGGTAAGGTTGGGGAGGACAGGTTTCAGGCGATTCACTATCACCTTGGATATAATCTTGTAAATCACATTGCACAGGGATATTGGTCTGGACTTGTCAGGGTTGTCTGCTCCCACCTCTTTAGGAATTAAAGTAAGAAAGGTTGCATTGAAAGCTTTGAGAACTCCCTGCTTACTTCTGGATTCTTCAACAATATCTAAGATCTCCTCCCTAACTAAATCCCATAAGTGATGGAAGAAATTCGAGGTAAAGCAATCCGGACTCGGGCCTTCCCCAATGCCATCTGGTGAACCACTTCCTGAACCTCCTACATAGCAACTGGATTGATGAGCATTTCATTGTTCTCTTTGGATACAGTCTTAGGGATTAGTCATGTAATCCTATATATGGCTCTCCCTCTATCGCCTACATCCTCACTGAGGATATCAAAAAAATTCTAGGTGAGCTTCTCCTCCATCTCCATTCTGGTCTCCACCCGACTTCCATCTGCTTTCTTGAGTTTGTGGATTCTTGAATTGTTTCTGTTCTGGAGAACCATGTTATGGAAGAACTTCGTGTTCCTTTCCCCCTCCTATAGCCACTTTACCCTTGACTTTTGTTTCCAGAATATTCCTTCCTGCCTTTCCCTGGCTTGTAGTTGGCACAAAAGGTCTTTTTATTTTACCTTCATGTCCTCATCCCTTCCATCTTCCATACCCTTCTTATTGATAAGATCAATATTGTTTATCATCTGTTTTTGTCCTAAAAAATATTCCCAAACTCCTCCCTCTTCCATGTGTGGATTTTAGCCTTCAGATATTTAAGTTTTTGTTGGAAGTAGTAGATTGTGGTACCCGGAGGGGGACCAATTCCTGCCACCACTGGGTGACTAGTTCGTTAAATTCCTTATGCTCCAGCCAAAATTTCTCAAATCTAAATGGTTTGCTTAGAATGACGTTCGACCGGTCCTAATTGAGATGGATGGGCCAGTGACCCGAGCCTTCCGTTGCAAGAACATCAACCATTATCTTCCCAGTTCCATGCACAATATTTTCAGAAACCAGGAATCTGTCAAGTCGAGAGGATACCGAATGCACCCCCCCCCCTCCATGTGAACCATCCATTCCCCATCTCCACATCAATTATAGGAGTATGGGTCAGGAAGTTGCAGAATGCCTCTTGATACTTGTCCAGGGACCGTCTGCCCCCCTTCTTCTCCCCTAGGTTGGAAATAAGATTAAATTCCCCTCCTATTACCCAATTTCCTGCCTTTGCTAGACCCTTGACCCAACTTAAGATATCCATAAAATCATATTTCTGGGGAAAAGCACTAGGGCCATAAACGTTCATCAGTGAGCCCTTAATTCATGTATCCAGTAGGTGAAAATTTTCCATTAGCTCGCCATTTTGAAATATCCACCACGCTTGGTAGCCATAGTATTTCCATCCCACCATCCATTCCAGCTGTATCAAGTGCCATTATACGACTACCTTTCCAAATATTCTCCCTGATTTTTTCCATCCCATCATTATTGCATTTTGTTTCTTGAAGGAAAATAATATCCGGTCTCTCCTGCTTGATCTTCCTATCTAGTCTTCCACTTCCTGGGGTGATTACACCCTCTTATATTCCAAGATATGATCATCATTGGAAAACCTTGTTTACATCAAAAAATTTTTCCCTGATTGTGGGATATTGGCCTGACTCGATGACTTTTACATCTATCGCCGCTATGTGTTGCTTGTTTGTTTTCCTTCCCCTTCGTAGCTACTCCTCCGGGGATTTCCTCTTACCACCTTTGTGTGTATCTGGATGGATTCCCAGGTTCTGGTGTGCTCGCATTATGATAATGGCCTCTTGGAGAATCTCTATCTACCATCGAGAAACATAACCCTATCCCGTCTTTCCACATTCTGCCTCGATTGCGTCCAAATCCAACTCCCCCAACTCCATTTCTTCTACCTCGACCTCCTCAGTTACTTCCATCGAGGTCTGTTTCTCCCCTTCCCCCACTGCTTCCTTGGCCTTTCCGGCATGCTGCCCCGATTCGCCTTTTTCCTTAGAAGTCCCCCCTTCAGTCTCCTCATCTCCCAAAGCATCAAAGGAATTATTGGAGCTAGGGATTTTTTTCGTAGGCTCCTTCTTGGTCTTTAATGGACCGCCTCCTCTGCTTATTCTCCTGTTCTTGACTTGAGAAAACCCTTCCTCGTCAATCTCACCTCCGTGACGCTGATTGGGGCCGACTAGTAGTTGGGAAGCCTTTGGGCAGTCTCTCCCCAAGTGTCTGTATTCATGACATTGCTAGCAACGAAAAGGAAGTTGCTCATAATCGATGGGTTGGACCCATTCCTCATCCTCCCAATTCATACTTATTGCCTCTTTGATTTCTTTTGAGAGGTCCATGTAAACACAAATGCGAGCAAAAGCTATGTATATTTGGATTTTGGTTTGCTTGGCTACCTTCACAAATTCCCCTAGGGTATTACCGATGTCCTTCAAGGTTTCTAGATCCCAATACTTGCTGGTCAACAAGAATAGACGGATCCAGAGCGGGGAAACCATCATATCTTTAGTTTCTGGGTTAAATCGCTCCTTCCAAGGCCGGAGACATAACCCAACAGAAAAAAAACAAATATGGCCCTCCCTTCAGGATTCTATCCCTGTCTTGTTGGTTGAGAAATATGACTGTGAAGAAAACCTTGGACCCTAGCTACATATCGTAATGTACCTTAGGGTTCCATATAGTCTTGATCCACCGAACTAGATCCCTTTCCTTGGGCCAAACCCCCACAAATTTTCCAATGAGGGTCATCTCCTTCCATAACTCAATCTTGCCTCTCACCATCTTGGATATTATTTTTATAGTTGAAATAGAAAGGGATTTCGGTAGACACCCTCCTGGGCTTGACCTTTTGCCCTTCCCATCTCCATCCCTCCTCCCATTCTAATTCCGAGCTTCCCCACCCTTAGGCATATGGCTCCGTGGATCTGGTTCATCCATGATCTGAAACCGGGGGATTTGCATCCCTTATTCTTTTACATTTTAATAAAAGAATAATAGATGTTAGATTTTATCTTAGTTTATATTTTACTTTAATAAAAATAATAATAGATGTTAATATGTATTTGAATTAATTTTTAGAGAATTTTTGTTTATTAATTATTTAATATTTTTTAGAATTTATTTTAATTAATTATGTTATTTTGTATTTGAATCATAATAATAATATTTAAATTAATATAATTAAAATTGAAAACTTATTTTTTATTAAATGTAATTTGAGTTTATATATATATTTTTTCAAAAAAATAAAAAACATACTTTTGTTATTCATTGTGAATAAAAAAGTACATAGTCTTTTATAAAAACACGATCTTATGAACATAATTGTTCAAATCCATGTATCTAGATAGTTCAGATTCAGTCTAAAAAGACAAACCATACAAAGACTAGATGTTCAAATACAAAAGTAACTTCTAAACAGAGAAAGATTCAATGCCAAAACATGATGATCAACAGGCTAAACTTCAAAAATGTTGATGGAACCCAAACCGATCAGTAAATTATCCATGACTTCTTTGCAAAGCAGAATACCAATTTCTCCATCCAGCGCTGATTTAGAAAGTTGACCTGCCTACTGTTTGTGCTCTCTAAAAATTTGTTGGAAGTTGATGCTGCAAAAACTTTTTAACTTTTCTCAAATTCGTTTACACCAAGGAGTGAGAGTGAGCACTTGAATGTTGTAATCACATATATCCCATTTGATGGAGACCCTTGAATCGCTGAAAACTTGAAGAGATACAATACCAAAGACTGTAGCAACTTTGCATAAGCACTAGAGAGCTAATAGCTTTGCTTTCATATTCGTACATGTACCACAATGTAGTTTGAATTTGAAGGCGTGGATATTATTGATCATTAAAGCTACTCTTGCAGCACATAATCCATTTTTGGTTTTCCCATCACCAATGGCACCATTTAGTTGGATATCCTTTAAATATCTGGGTCTAGAATTTGTAACAGGCTCAGTACTGAATTCCTCATTCAACTGAATAATGTGATTACAAACAATATTGGAGCTTTGAAGGTGATCTTCAAATAAACAAACATTCCCCACCCTCCAAATTTTCCAGGAAATGATAGCTGGCAGAGAATGATAATTTTTTCTTGAATTTAGCCAATGTAAAAGATAGATATCAAAGTTCTCTCCCTCCCGGACTTGTGTAATGTTTAAAAGAAAACATATATTTTTTCAAATACGAAGTGTAAACTCACATCTAGTAAGCAAATGATCTGTAGATTCAATGGCATGTTTGCAGATAATATAGTAACTAGGACCAAATCAGTCTTTCATTAAGTTATTCCATGTCTTCAGACAAATTTGAAATGCCAACCACATGAAACATTTGAATTTTAAGGGAATCCTCCATTTCCAAAGTAACTTGTACCGCCATTTATGTACATAGTTGAGGCTAGATTGAACAATAGCTTGATATGCAATTTTAGAAGAGATATTCCCAGTCTGAGGGTTTGCTGCCCAAGTCAAAGAATCTTCTTCATTTGAAAGTCTATAGCCTGCTAGGTTCAACTTCTTAATATAGGCCTCCCATTCATGGGTTGAATCTTGTACAAGACCCAAGTATTTGGTACTAAACCAGTAAGAAAAGGCTTGTTGCGCCATAACGGTCTTCTAATATGAGCCAGAGTGAAATAACCAATTTCAGACAGATAATTTAAAATGAATGGTGACAACTTATAATCTTCTCCAGACCTGTGATCAGATCAATTCCAACTATCACGTTCCTACCATTCCCTACTTTCTAGCAGATATTTGAACTAATCCTGTAATATTTAAAAAAAAAACCCTTCCAGATTGGGGAGGTATTTCTGGTAACCTTTTTAGACTTTCTAATACTGTCAATTAGGTTCATATTCAAGTATTTTCCTTTCAAGACAGTTGACCAGAGGGTATTTCCTGCCAATCCCTCCAAAAACTTTTCATTCTTAATGCAACATTAAACCAATAAAGGTTTTTAATCCCTCAACCACCCCAATCTTTAAGAAGAGATAGTTTTTCCCATCCAATCATTATAAGTTTGCCACTTTTAGGACCTCCAGTCCATAAAAAGTTGAAAATGAACCTTCTTAAAAGATTGACAACAAAAGAAGAGACTTGTAGGATGGAAAACCAATAAATAGGTATTCTTAGGAGAACAACTGTTCCAAGTGTAAGCCTTCCACCGATGGATAGAAATCTGTAAGTCCAATTTTTTATTCTTTTTCAAAATTCTCTATCAACCAATGCTAATCTTGTGATTTGTAGTTATTAAGTTTTAGAAAATAACCTAAATAATTGAAACCAACATCCAAATCACATATTTTATACTGAAGGATAGAATGTATATCATCTAATGTGCTTGTTATCAGGAATATAGCACCTTCTGCGGACATAAGCTGTTCCTCTGGTCTGAATGTTTCAGATCCAGAACAAATGAGTAACAACTAGGTTGAATACTTTCCCTGAAAGTTATAGATGCCTGGAATAAAACCTCTGATGAAAGACCTGTAGACCTGCAAAAGCACATTAAACATACAACGACATCAAAGATACTAGGAAACTATCTATAAATCCATATTAGTGACTAAGGAATCCAATAATATATATGTGAGATTAACACAACAGATATATGGGAAGGAAATAAACTTTGCATTAAAAGATGAATGAAAGAGCTTACAACCATTTTTCCTTAGTGTTGATGCACTCCTTCACAATACTAGCACCTCATCCCCGATAGCTCCAACTTGCTCCTCTATGCTCTCTAATGGAACAGGCCAGGATGTTAATTAAGCAGCATAACTTTACTTCTTTCTTCTCCCCCTCAACCATGGAGTATGAGCTTGTATTTATAGGGATCAAAGGAATAGGAATGGTTGAGAAATTGGTGGGTGAGGTGGCCATGAGATCCTCAAAGGAGGGATATCGAGCTTAATTGACCCATCTGAGTAGGGATAAGGCTAGACACGAGGATTTTGTTCTAGAACCTTCGTGAAACCTCCTCTTTTTCACTTTTTACCAAGGGCACCGCTTATACTCCCTTATGATAGAGCGGTGATGGATGAGAACCGCACCAAAGACAAAGGTTAAAGGCTGTGGCACCGCCTGGTTTCAACATAACTTGGGCGGTGCTACATAAGGTACCGCTTATTTGCTTAAGAGTAAGAGCGGTGTTGAAGTCTTATATGTTAGAATAAACACTGTTTTCACTTCAAGTTTGGGATTGAGGGCAAGCATAGGTGTTAGGGATCTTATCACATGCTGGTGACAGGATTTGGGTGTAACAGTGCTCTTATCCAATTTGCTATGATAAAGATTGGACTTTTTATTGTTAACTGGCATTCTAGAAGCATTACAAAATACGCTAATGATCTCTTTATATCTTTGGCATTCATTTAGAGAATCCATACCACATATCAACACATAATCTGCAAAAAGAAAATGGGTAATAGAAATATCCTTACATAATTTAATTCCATTCACAGTACCTTTTAACATAGTAGCATAATTCAGCCGTATTGGACTTTCCTGTATGGAAATTCAAAGAGATTTCGAAAATCGTCGAATATTCGGCATAATACAGATATGATAAATTTGCCTATATTTTTGGCACATATTATAAAATAAGAATTATTTTAATTTTATTGTTTTATTTTTAATTTTTCCATAGTCCATTTAAAATTAGTTTTACATTTTAAAAGTTTAAAGCTTTAAACTTTATAATATACATTTTGTTTTATATTTTAGTTATAAATATCAAATATTAGATTAATTTTAGTTTAGTTTTATTTTGTAATATAAAGTTTAGTAACTAGTTATAATATTAGATTTTAGTCAGTGTAATATTTTTTGGAATATAATATTAGAAAATAGTTTTATTGTCTCATAATTTAATTTTGACATTTTAATTATTCAATATTTTTATAATTAAATTTAAATACACTATTAGATAAATTCTAGCCCCTCTTGGCCACTATATATAGACATTTTAATGTTTTTTTTTTTAATTTTTTTATGGGAGGTATAAAATATAGATTATATTTGATGGGAAAAAAGCCCTTGCCCATCAAATTCCGACACTTCATGTAAATATTGAGTAGTTTATGTGTATTTTAAGATTTTTTAAACTTTGAATAATAAGTTTTTTAAATTTATAAGCAACCTACTCCCATATTTTTTCTGTATTGAATCGTATTCGAATCCATATTCGTACTCAAATTATGCTACAATGCCTTTTAACCTTGGCTTCATGAAAATGTCTGCTTAAACCTTCAATAGTAAGGAGGAAGAGCAGGGGAGAAAGTGGGAAACCATGTCTAACCCCTCTTCCACTATTAAAGAATGCTTATGGACCACCATTGACCAAGAAAAAAAATTGTGTCGTAGAGACACAAGCCATTATCCAATTAACAACCATCAAAGGTAAGCCAATTCGAATAAGAACTAACCTTAAGAAGACCCAGTCAACTTTGTCAAAAAAAAATTCTAAATCCTTTTTTAGAAGAAAATCCCTCAATTTATTTTGCTTGATGGTATGGACGACCTCCTGAGTAATTCCTATAGCATCCAGAATTTGTTTGTCATGAAGAAAACCAAACTACTCACATGAAACTGCCTTTGTTAGAATAGGTTTAATTATGTTTTCTATAATTTTTTAAATAAGCTTGTAGAGAATACTACAAAGTGCTATCGACGAAAATATGCAAAACAAACAACTTTATTACATTTGAAAATCAGAGTAATGAAAGTTGAGTTTATAGCTCCAGAAACAAATCCTTCACTTCCAGAGAATTGAACCAAGGAAAGCAACTCTTCTCCTATGATATCAAAGAAGTGTAGAAAAAAATCAATAGTCCACCCGTCAGGGCCTATAATTTTTTCCTTTTAATTTGTTTTCAATTCTTCTTGAACTTGCTTTAGTGATACTTGATCTATCACAAGGTTTCTATCTTCTTCATTAAGAAAAGTATGATACAATTTGTTGGTTTTTCTCCCTCCTCCAAGGATTCTGACCCAGGTTCAGTCCATTTTGCTTAGCGCAACAAAGCCCAAGATATCATCTCGACAGAGTAGAGCTCAGTCGGTAGCACCTGTGACGTAGATGTAGTCTCACCCGAGATATATCTCTTAATGGGTAACTGCGAGAACCACGTTTCCGCAGTTGGGTGGGGGATTTCTGGTACCTCAGTCCCTTACCAAGATGCCCAACAAAGCCTATGGGTGGATTATTTATGCTTACTATGAACTGTTAGACTGTGACCCAACTTCTCTTATGCAACTTATTATAGCAACAATCTTTGTGCAACATAATCATGTTCAACTGATGCAATGTGAATGCCATACATCTATTCATTCATAAGCAAATCTATAATCATCCATTCAATGCAAAATTTACCCAAGTAACTCAAACACATTCAACATTCACACATTTACACAAAATATAATGTGGAAACCGATCTGGGAAAAAACCACAAAGGTGCTCTTCATCTGGCATGAGAAATATATGCACCTTTCGTCTACGTACTAAGCTACAGACTTTATTCTAGATCTTATTCTATATATTTACAGACTGTTTCTTCCTCTCATACTCTCTGATTTTCTCTCTTCTATCTTCATACTCAGCTTTACTAAGGATCCACACATAGCCTGGATCAACTCAACATTTCCTATACTTCTGTGCACTTAGCCACAAATTCTTCAATTCATATGCACTTAGAAATACTAACATACAACAAAATATTGAGCCAACAACAAAGAAGTTAACCCACATACAGCTTGGGTTCCGTCTTTTATAGACTCTTTTACAGACTCATTTTCTATCACTTTCTCAGCCGACTTCCTATATTTAGCCAACAGGTTGTCTTTCCTATTCTAGTAACACATAACAGGAGGAACTAACGACCTGACATACAAAGATACCTTCATACGTGTGGTTTCCTACAGATCTAGCCGAACTCGTACTCACAATATTTAAGGCTTGTCACTTTCTAACCATTACGCCTTACTGTTATTTTCCAACCATTATTCCACTTGTACGCCTTCTGATACTATTATTTTGTCGCGTCTTCCCTTGTCGCACTCCTTCCTTCTGTCACAGCTTCCTCGTCTGGCTCAGTTTCTTCTTCTGTCGCACCTCTTTCCTTCTTCTTCCTTCCTTTTACTCTTCTCCACACTTAAGCAGAATTATAAGTGAATTCTTCATTCCTTCCCCTAGGCCCAATAGGCCCCCAACACTCACTCGTGACTCGTCCTGAGCCACTCGAATCTATTCCTCCATGTTTTTCCTTATGCTTACTTTATTGTGAAAATATTCCAATATTTTTGCCACTTTCTCTTCTTTTAATCGCACTTGTTCTTCTGTCTTCTGTAATTGGTCCAGAAGGTTGGAATTGACATGTTCTAGAATTATCTTATCTACTGATGTCATTGCATCATGCACCTTCTGATGTACAGGTTGAATTATGCTTGTAACTATTTTCGCTTTAGCTTGTAGCTCTTCCACCTTTTCCACATGGTGTTGCTGTTGTGTGCACAACACTGTTACTTGTTGCTGAAATTTCCCCCTTTTTTTTCCTTATCCATTTTCTGCGCTAAGGGTAGCTAATTCATGCCATTCGCTATCTGTGTAATATTTGCTTCAAATGAAGTTAGCTCATTTGCAATTTTTTTTTATTTCTCCTCATCCTTTAATGCTTCCCAAGTCTGAGAGACTTGGTCAACAGCCTTGGCACATATCGTTTCTGACTCTTCTATCTTCTTCCCAACTTCAATTGATGCTTCTCTTCTCGCCTGTATTACCTGCGGGGGTGTGCTTGGTTTTACCTGCAGTTCAAGTTGCATGACCTTCTTCCTAAGGTATTCGGTTATTTCACCAAGTCAAGCAACTTTGGTGTCTGGCGCCATTTCCTCTGTTATTATATTTTCTGCAAAGTTTTTACAAGCCAAAGTTACTTCCTTATCGATTTTCTAACAGTTTTCTTCCCATGTCTTTGTCTTCTGCTCAGTTTCATGTACTACTAGTTTCATTTTCTTGATATTTTTGTTTACGGACTTCACTTAATTAGCTAAGGCACGTTCTCACACTTTTATTTCTGCAGATACAACACTCTATATTGTGTACAATTCAATTATCTCCATGGATGAGAAATCTATGGTTATCTGGATGATGTCCCTGGTAACATTGCTAAACTATGGAGTTCCTAGATCAATAACTCCTCTGGACACTTCCAATTTGATTGATGGGACTGGAAATGGTATTGCAGTTGGTTCTATTTTTGAAGTATCTAGTGGATCCTATGACTCTATGGTTGGGACTGAACAATCGACAATAATTTTAACATCTTCAATCGCTTCACACAAAGCTTTGAGCAGATAAGTAACCATACCTGAAATATCTTCCTGTCGCTCCTCTATGTTTTTGAAGCTTGTTTGTGCAGCCTTAGTTATTGCCTCAGTCATCATTCACTGTCCAAGCTAATGGTATTTACATTTCTGTCATCCTTCATCTTCTTCTTCTTCCTCAGAGACTCTACTTGTTCTTGTTGAGGTTCTTCCTCATCTTTTTCTATTATGGGTCTGTCGGGGTTGAATTGGAATGACTTTTTGCTGATTCTTATTCCTCTAGTTGATTTTCTTCCTCCTTCCCCTCATATGGCAATGGTGAGATATCCTTTTGTAGTTGTTCTTCCTCTTGCCGTAGTTTATCTTCTCACATTGGAACATGCCATTCTTGTGGCCAGTCCTCAACAATTTCTTCAACATATTTCTCTGTCATTATGAATTTCATCAGCAAACTCTAATGTTGTTGTTCTTGATGTGACTGCATGTTGACATGGTGCACGTTAATCTCAAATCAAAAAATCGGAAGAAATCGTTGAACAGTGTTTTCATCTAACCTACACATGTTCTTTACCTGGTGCCTTATAGCTTAGCCATGCATAAAGAATTCAACGTTATTTTTTATCTGTTGTTCCCTTTTTTTCTTATCGAACGAAAGGTTCTGATATTTCACCCCTCTATAGTTCACTAACAGATCTACCCCTTGGTATTTTGGTGGTTCGGACCACGCTATAAATAAAATTAAAATTAACAACCATGAGTAGTGAAATGACCTACTCTTTTCCTGTACATCAATGGAATCTTGCAATAGCTCATTTAGTAGGAATTGACACCAGTTAATCTGAACTCCCTCCACACAGAGTTCAACGAGCGCAATTTCTCCCGCAGTGAATTGTTTTGGACGCATCTTGCGCAGTAACTTCGAGGCCAACACCTTTTCAACAAAGCAGACGATATAATTATTAATGGAGTTGATAAAAAAATCCTCTTTTATTTCTTACTACATCATACTTTTCCTTCATCCACGCAACTATTATCGCTTCTTGATCCTTTTTTAGAAGTGGTGTTTGGTCCATTCCCATGAATGGTAGTCCTGTGATGATTGCAATAAGTTCAACATCTACAGGTATAGGCTTTCCCATCCATAATACCCCACCATGGAAAAATACCAATAATTGCTTAACACAGGTGTTTATTGGCATGTTGCGGCCAAAATGTGGCATATATAACAACAATAGTATGCCATATTGTTCCAATCCTTTAGCAAATTCCTTTGCAACAAATCATTTAGGCACCTCAAGTGTAACCTGCACAGTATCCATGTAGTTTTGTCGGTCCAGGTCATTGTGCTTCTTTGCATCATGATCAACAAAAGACAATTTTCTCAAGTTCGACATAATATCCATCAATACCTTCACTCCTTTAGGCACCAGTGGCACTATCAGTGGGGCCCATGACTGCTTTTGGGATTTTTACTTTCGGTGCATAAGTGTGTCTGGGCAGGATATAAGGTGGCATTAAATTTCTTGTCTTAGAATCCTCATCCTCTTGTGGTGGTGGCCAGGGTATTTTTTAAGGATTCTAATACTATACTTAAGTATAGTATTATAGGTGATTATTTTGTATTTAAAATCATATCGATAGACAGGTAGGGGAATATTAAATATCAAACATACATTTTACTATTGAAACGTGTAATTTTTGGCGAACATTATGATACAAAAAACATATTTTATGTAAATATAGGTGATATTAGAGATTAAAAATGATCAAATAACAAATTTATTTTTTGAACAAATCCCAAAACATAGCCAACTGGAGAAATTTCAGCCCTAAATTTTTCCCTGGACTGGTGGCACTGGAGTCATTGATGTGTTTCCCTTCCTCTTCATGTTACCAGTGCGTTTTCCCCATGTGGTTTCAGAGAGACCGGGTCTGTCTTTTCCAGACGACTTAACGGGGTTCGACTTCGCCACTGGAGTAGTTTGTGCAGCAGCTTGTGCCACATGTTGAGTGGTTGGTGGGCCCTCCTCTTATGGTAGGATATAACTAGCGGTATATTCCATGACTATGTTGTGTGATACATGATCAAACTCAACTGTACTTATGCTAGAAATGGAAATGACCATGCATGCTACAAACAACTTGTTTCGGCTCTCAAGGTCATGGATACAATAACTCTTCTCTCTTGGAAACATAATGAAAATATCCTTGGCGGTGAAGTCTAGTAGTATACCTTAATGTTCTCTCGTCATTCTTCGCATGCTTGAGCAATAAATCAGAAAGGAATTCGTCCTTTTAGAAACATGGGCGTACTGCGAATTCATTATCGAAACTTTTGTGTTATGCCGCCAATTATCTGTCAATTTAAATGGTAGTTATTTCCATAAATCCATACATGACCAAAAATCACTCCATCATATTTTCTCGGATTTGTGAGATTAATGATATCAAACCTGTGTTGTCATATTTTCTCAGAGATTTTTTTCTATCACACGACTGAGTCACAGTGAGTAAGATAAGGGGTATCTGCACACATACCTTCAGACATGGTATTTTTATCTCAAGTGGGTCATCATCATCTGGTTCAGTTGTAATATTGTAACATTCCATCTAGTGGTGTACTATCGTGTTGCATTGATGGAAGTTCGTGGCTGCGAACGAGATTTCTTCAAATATATTTTTCTTAATTTTCTGTAGTGCAGCATTAATTATGGGATGTTCACTTGCGAACTCAAACGTATGAGTGAATCTTGTGACTAACTCTTCCCATTCAACAATTCCTCTTCGCAACTCCACTGATGTATACCAATTTCTTGGTACCATGTCCAATGTATGGATGAATTGATGAACCCACTTATGTCGTGGATATTCCTGCCATGTCATGCGACAATGCTCAATATGCTCCATGGGATTTTGTCAGTCATGTATACTTCTGATCATAATAAATGATATCTTCCCTAAATCTAATCTCTAGTAATCATTTACACTATGGCCACTCATAGATTGTTTATGTGTACCCCACCATCTAGCGTGCGTAGCTTTTAGCACAAAGTCCAAGGCAGACAATCGCTGCAATTCTGTAACTTTTTCTTCAAACTCCACTAGAAAAGACACAATGTTGGGTAATCCTTCATATGTAGGCATCTCACTTTCCTCGGCTCCTTCCCTTCAGACATATCTTGTGATTCTTTCTCATCTTCTCATGGAGACTTCATGCAACCTATTCTGCCAATTTTCCAAAGCATCACTTGAATTAGAATCTCAGATGTGCAAGAACTTACACTTCACTAGTTGTTGGATTTATATAATATTCTTTTCAAGACATGATATTATACAACTGATCCAGGTAATTGCCTTGGCCTTCACTATTTACTGGCTCGACATATCTCTACCCTTCATGCAGATCAATTAGCGCGACCACCCTTAGTTCAGAATCTTCAAATGATAAGATTATTTTCTTAAAATTAATAATGGTTTGGTTTTCTATCGCCTAATCGATTCCTAGAAGTGCAGGGTATGGATTTGTGTCATCAACAATGTCTATTACTTCAAAGTCTACATATGCTCTTAAGCCTTTCAATTCTACAGACACTTGATTTAGTCTACCAATTGGTATAACCTTCGAATGGTTTGCAAGTATTATATGAATGGGAGACCCATCTAGTCATGGTTTATTCATGCTCTCCCATGTTTGTATTGTCAGTATGTTAAAATCCGAGCCCAAATATAATATGATATAATCCATATCATAATCTCCTATATGTGTAGTCATTCACAGTTTTTGACATGTTTTTAGTCTCTTCCCGATATGGTTAACTCTTTTTTCACGCCGCAGGTCATATGGAGTTTCTTCTATAAGTGTTGTCAGTTCGGTGACCAAATCTTTATCATTGATTAGTTCTAAACAATTTTTGAAAAATTCTTTAAGCTTACTAACCTTTTTCATTGGTTTCTTCCTGAGTAGTTGTTCAAATCGTTCGGGCATGGTCTTGACTTGTACATATGTCAATGGTTGATTAGCATCAACAAACTCTGGTCGCACATCCAAGAAGACTTCCTTCTCCATCTAGACATCTAGCAGGGATTTCTTCTGTGCTGCGAGTCGCACCTCCTGTTGTCCATGCTGTGTATTATGGTCTGCACCTATTGCAACACCTCCTCTTGTAAGAACAATGATGTTAGGTTCTCTTGGTTAGACAGAAATCATCTAAATTTTCTGATTGGGATTCAAATTTTGATTCTACATTGGGTTGGGATTTATGAAAGTTTGAGCCTACCATTTCGCAATTAGTTGTGAACACTGTTCAACAATGTGATCAAATGCTTTACAATATGTACATGTTTTTGCAGGACTTTAGAAATATCTGGAAAAATGTCCTTGCTACCCACAGTTATAACATATGACTTGGCCTCTTCCTCGACCAAATACTCCTCCTCCTTGTTATTGTACTCGACCTCAAAAATTTCCACCCCCCCTTTGTTGAAGGTATTGTTGTTGTTTTGGATACTTATTTTGTTGGTATTGCAGATGACGATACTCTGGTTGTTGATATTACAATGGTGGACGTTGAGAAAGATGATGCCAAGGCTATGCTCATTCAGCTTGCATCTTCTCATCATTTTTCATCAAGTAGGTATCCACCATCTTTTTCTACATCAACTGAGGTGCTCTGCAATATTTTTCGTCATGACGTACTGATTTACAAAATTTATAATACATACTAGTTGATGCACTTACAATATTTTGTAAATACAGATATTCTTCGGACTTGTGGCCCTTAGTATGACATATTGTACACCAAGGCATCCCTTGGGTGTTTATTGGGTTTGGCGGTCCTGCTCCAACATAGTTCATGAGCGTCGGTAAATTGTCTTTATGGTGTTCGTTTGTTCTACATATTGTACACCATAGTTATTCTTGAAGTTCCATGCCTATTTTAATGTCTTGGAGATGCACCATAAGGTTGGCCAGCTGCGACTGAATTTGCATCATTCATGTGCCACTGTCTCCAATTGACGAGGATTCTAACTTTATTTCTATCTCAAGAGCACCTATCTGTGACAAAATATTTTTTTTCATCAATGGGGTTCGGATGTGTGATAATAAGGCAACAATGAACCACTTCTTATGTTGTACATTTGACATTTGGAAGTTCACTTTGGCCATTAATGTCTTCAATCTCTAGTCAAGGCCCCAGACAAATTTTGTCAGTAGCTGCTTAATTTCCTTGATCTCAATAATGCACTTCGATTCAGAATTTGGCTTCCTAAGCTCATCTATCATGACCATTCGAATCTCGTTGAGTGTTTTCTGGGCAACTCCTACTGGCACTATAGATAATTTCATGTACTAGTCAAGCGCACGACCTTGCAGAGTCGTGATCATCTGTGCTTTCTTGATATTTGCATCCTGGATCTATCGTACAGTCCACACAACTTCACAAAGGAACCAATGTTGTTATGGGTCCTCCAACCCATTTCCATTGAATATTGGTAACTTAATATTATCCCCAACCATTGTATTTACTGCTGGTACAGTTGGAATAAAATTTTGGCTAGTCAGAGTCCCTTTTCCGCTATTTACAACATTAGTAGTACTTGTATTTACAAATTCACTTAGAGATAAGTCACTAGATCTTACATATGGCGATATGCATGGTGTTGTAGGAGAGTTGTAACCACATTCTCGATCTAGAGCTTCAGTCGACTCTTTTGATTCTTCATCTCCTTCAGATATTGGTTGATATTCTTCTTCTTCGTCGCAAGACCCTTTGTCTAAGTATGATGCAAGCTCGTAGTCTTCTTCTTCTCTGGTTGTGCTGCAACTCCCTCTTCCTAACAGAGTCTTTCTTCACTTTATGGAACTAAATATTCTTCCTCTTATTAAACAACTAGACTCTAGTTTAGTTCCACTATCTCCAAGGAACATTTCAACTCAGGTTGTGTCATTTTTCATAGAGTTTTGTTGTTACATACCCACTCTTTTTGTACACAGTATCAACGAAACAACAAAATGGGGTTGAAACGTCAATGTAACTATTGGGGGACTTCATAATCTGTCATCTGTAACTGCGGAGAACGTAGAACAAAAATGTTCCGATGTGAATCCACAAGTCAGCCGATAGTTACAAAATGCATCGGAGAAAATTGTCGAAACTAGTTGCTTATCACTCCTCCGCAACAGCGGGAGTGCAAGTCAATAGACTTCTGATTCAAATACTCAAAAATGCACTCAAAGGCAATGGTAAGCTTAAAAAAATAGTGGATCATTTTTGGCATTAGGAAAAGTCTTTCTAAAGAATCAGTAAACCAAATCAAAAGAAAATCAAACCAATATAAGCAAAAGGAGGGTCCCGAAATTTTTTGAATTCTGGGAAAATGTTGCAGTTGCAACAACAGGGAAAGAGGATGGAAGGTATAGAGCAGGGCCTCAATCAACCAGGAAGTAATGAAAACTATCTCTTGGAATTACAAAGGGATGGGCAGGACTAATAAAGTGGAAGCAATAAAATACATCATCAAATCTGAAAGGCCAGACATCCTGTTTATCCAAGAGACAAAAATGAGTGATGTGGAAGTTTTGGCACTTTCACATCGCTTTTGGAAAAATAGCCAAGGAAACGCTATAAGATCTAGAGGTGCCTCAAGTAAGTATGTTATCAAAAATGTTAAGGAAAACCAAAACTGGCTCCTCATCGAGTTTCAGGAAAAAAATGACTCAAATGTAAATTATGTATGCAATGTGTATGGTCCAGCACATTACAAAGACAAGCAATCGTTCTGGAATAGCCTCACATCTCTAAAAGAGGATCTAAAAGGGAAATATCTCACAATCGATAGTGATTGCAATGCCACCAAAGCACAATCAGAGAAAAGAGGGGGCTCTAGAATAAGAGATCCCTATGGGGAAAACATGGAGGACTTGATATGTGAGCTGGATCTGCTAGATCCTCCATTAAAAAATAGAAAGTATACTTGGAGTAATAGAAGGATGGGTGTGGGATACATTGCAGCTAGTCTTGACCATTTCTTGGTAAGCACTTCCTTCTTAAAAAAATATCTCATTTTCACTTCCTTTTCTTTACCCTCTACGACTTCAGATCACAAGTCGGTCGCCTTGGTGCTCTCCACCTCTTCAAACATTGGTCCCATCCCATTTCATTTTAAATCCTCTTGGATTTAGGAGGAAAAAATCATGGGCCTAATTAAAAATGCTTGCAGCATGTCTTGCATTGGATCTCCTAGATTCATTTGGGAGAACAAGCTAAGAAAGGTATGCTATGAGCTGAAAGAATGGGTGAAAACAGAGTATAAAAATCCTAGTGGTAGGAAAATGTAGCTGCAATATGGACTAGCAGCCCTGCAATCCAATATGGAGAATGAGGAAATTATCCCTCTTCTTACTAGTCAAGAAAATACTTGAATCTTAAGATCCTCAAATCAACTAGAGGTGAGGAAGAGGAATGGAGGATGAAGTCCAAGCAACTTTTGTTAAAAGGTGGAGATAGTAACACTAATTACTTCCACAAAAAATAAAAAGCAAGGCTCAACTTTAGCATGATCAAAGAATTAAAGGATAAAGACAACAAAAGGATGGTGGAGCAGGATGAGATCAACACTCATGACTTCCAGCACTTCAGAGATCTCTACATGGACAAGGATGAGAGTGATACCCTAGCGCAGGCTGAACTCCTCTCCATAATACCTACTCTTATTTCAGAACAGGACAACAAGTATCTATCAAAACCCATAATGGATTTCGAGATCAAAGATGTCATTTGGTCATTGCAAGATGACAAGGCTCCTGGGATTGATGGTTTCACCATCAATTTTTTATAGAGCAGCTTGGGAGATCATTAAGGAAGGTCTGGAAAAAATGCTAAATTTGACAAGGAAAAAGGACAAGGTTGGGGGGCCACCAAATCTTCCTTTCTCAACTTGATACCAAAAGAAAAAAACCCATGACAAAAGATCGCTTTAGGCCTATTTCACTTTGCAATACCTCTGAGAAAATCCTATAAAAAATACTGGCCACAATAATAAAGAAAATCAAGGGAAGGATAATATCATATACTCAGGGAGGATTTGTTGTAGGGAATCAAATACTTGACAACATCATTATTGTCCACGAAGCAATTCACTCGAGAATGGAACGTAAGCATCAAGGTATGGATATAAAGATCGATATGGATAATGCTTTTGATCGAGTAAATCACTTCTTTTTGTTCAAAATCATGTCAAAGTTTTTTTTTTATATAAGGTTCATTAGATGGATTAAGGATTGCATCAACAACCCCTGGATTGCTTCATTGGTAAATGGTAGGCCAACCAAGTTCTTTCAAGCCGCCAGGGGCATCTGACAAGGCTTCCCTCTGTCTCCATATCTCTACCTTCTGGTCGCAGACTCTATGAGCAAAAATCTGCAACAACAATACAATGGGGATCTCAAAGGTTTGAAAATTGTAAGAGGATTCAGATTTGCAAACCATGCACAATTCACCGATGACACAATTTTGCTTAAGGACACGGCCACGATCATAACAGAAAGGTTCAAGATAGTTCTCTCCATCTTCGTCAAAGCATCGGCTGGAAAGATCAATGTTGCTAAATCAAAATATTATTGTTGTAATTGCCTCCCTGGAACTATGTAAAGGATATCAATAATCCTTGGATTCAAGGGACTAACAGTCTGGAACTCATTTAGTTATTTGGGAATTCCCATATTCAAGGGGGGGGGAGAAGGAAGACTGGAATGGTATGATTGACAAAATAAAATAAAAAATCAATTCTTGGGGAACAAGATGCCTCAACCCAACAGGTAAATTAGTTCTTATAAAAGTCATCCTCTCTGCCTTTCTGATTTATGTCTACTCAATATCATTCGCACCTAATCAAATTATACCGGAAATCAATAGAGAAATCCAGAAATTTCTCTTGCAAGGAGGAAATGCTACCAACACAAAAAAAATCAATCTAATAGATTGGGACACCATGTGTAGCTCAAAGAAAAGTGATAGAGTGGGAGTAAGAGATCCTCAAATCATGAACTTAGCTCTTGGCGCAATTTTTTTATGTAGAAAAGTCTCTAGTGAAAGCGCTTGGTGGAAAAAGGCTCTGCAGAAAAAATACATGGTAGGCAACAAAAGAAATTGTGTTGAGAATATGAATATGAGAGAGTTGGGTATCCAATTTGGGATCTCTTCCAAAAGGCGGCGTACAACATCCAAGAAAATATTTACTGGATAGCAAGAAATGGAAAAAGAATCAAAATCTGGCATGATAAAGTTGGATCGAATTCCCTGGCTAACTTTTGCCAGGAATTAAATGAGCTGAATACTTGGCTTGATCGAAACATCATCAACACTCTCCATGATTTATCTGATTGGACAAATAGTGGGAGATGGAAAGGGTGGAAGAGCCTTGAACTCCTAGCATATCTACAAACTAATTTTAGAGCACTCCTCTCGCTTATGCATGGGCATGCTCCAATTCACAAAAACATAACAAACAATTGCGGTTGGGGAAATACCAGTGCATACACTGTGAAAGAAGGATATCGTATGGTTTATACAAATAAGAATAGGTTCATAAAATACAATAGGTGGAATAAAATATGGAGCTGTGATGGTTTGCCAAATATCAATGTCTTCTGGATCCTTGCACATCGTAAAACACTCACAGCTGAGAATCTAAGGAAGAGAGGGATCGTAGGGCCAATACATTGCATACTGTGTAAAGAGGCGGAGGAAAATCTTGGAGCACGTTTTCACTGAATGTGATTTCACACAAGAAGTCTAGAGAAATGCGCTCAGATATTTGAATATGAATATTACAATGCCAACGAACTGGAATGATATATTCTTCAGCTGGAAAGATTACTACCAGGGATCTTACAACCAAAAAACATACTTTGTTGGAGCTTGGGAAGCTCTCCCAAGATTTATTTGCTGGAAATTTTGGACCGCGAGGAACAAGGAAATCTTCGAAGGAATAAACTCAAGCACTAATAAGGTTTCTGCCTCGATCAAGGCCCTTTGGGTGGAATATTTATCCATGAGAGGAATGAAAAGAATAAACAAGGAACCTCTAACAATTGAAGAAAGAGCATGGATGGATGACCTCCTTTGGTATGCTCCCCCTCGTTCTTGGTTAAATCCTACAAAGAAGTCGAGACTTTCAAGTTGGAAAATAAGGATGAGCAATTAATACTTTCAAAATTGGTAGACAAATATAGGAAGCAATTCTTTGTTCTTTAATGGTGCCTCGAAAGGCAACCCAAGGCTAGCAGGCGCAGGTGGAGTAATCTTTGAAGCCAAGGGGAATAAGCAAAAAGAATACACCTGGGGCATTGGGAGAGAAACGAATAATGGAGTGGAATGGCTCGCTTTAATTAAAGGTTTGGAGCTGGCTAGAGATACAGGGATTGAGGAAATGAGAATCATAGGAGATTCCCTAATTGTCATTAGGGAATCAAGAAATATCTCTAGAAATCGGAAGAGTCCATCTTCCAAGATGCATCACCTCCTCTTCTATCTAGTCAAATAATTTAAAGCAATTAGCTTCCTTCATGTTTTGAGAGACCAAAACCATCAGGCAGATGGCATGGCTAATAAAGGGGTTGGCTTGCGTTGTGGTGTTTTAAAAAAGGATAACGTCATTCTTGAAAACATTTGGATCCCTTAATCTTATTTGTTTATTAACTGTTTTTCTTCTGCATATTATTGCTTGGCAATATGTAAGGAGATATAGTTTCCACATTTTAGGCATTTTGCATGATAGCTAAAAGTTAGAGAAGGATGAATAAGGTGTAATGGATGTTTCCCTGTTATGGGAGAAATCCTATATGTATTTTGTATCCTCCTTCTTTTATATATAATTAAAAAACACTCAACCGTTTCTGTTATAAAAAAAAACCCTAGTTTTTGCCTCGATTATGAACAAGTTTCAAAATTTTCAATTTTAGGTGTATGTCACACTTTTTCACATGAAAAGCATGACATGGCATAACGTAATTTTATAAGAAATCCATGAAATTGTAGGAAAAGTAACCTAATTTTTATGCGAACTAGGTTGGTTTCCCAATTTTTCTTTTGCATTTCAATTATGGTTTTAAAGTTAGATTCCATTGTCTATTTGCTTTCCATTCCTAGTTGTATTGACTATTTTTTGTCTTAGTTTGGGTGATGTAGGCAAAAGAAAAATTTGAAAAGATCTAGTATTTGTTGCCTTTAGGGTACCAATTTAGGATGGGTTTCAGTCTCTTTTTGTTTGTGAGTTAATTCATGCATTTTCTTAGAACCCCTATTTGATTGGTTAAGATTTACATATATTTTTCCTTGAAAACATATAAGAATTTACTTGCCTCATTTTGCATGTTAGAAAGAATTTAACTAAGCAAAGACATGGGGACATTCTTAGTATTGACTATTATAATTTATTTAATATAATTCTTAAACTGCATTAATCTCTTAATAGCTTTCATTTAAATTGTTGTGGTTGAAAAAATGAAAAGTGTACATCTACTTATTTAGAAAAGTACTTGGTTCTGTTTAAGGAAAAAAATAATGTTTCTCAAGTATTGAACATTATCATTCTTTTTGTGTACTTCTTATTTTTGGAATTTACTTTTGAAAGCGATCTAATTTTGTTGTACACACCACATGTGCACACAAACCACACCTAAATTAAACAACACTTGCTTCTTGATGCCAAGTCAATCCTAAAATAAAAATTCTAAGCTAACTCACTAAAAATTCTCAATTGAGGAACCAAAATAATTTTCTAGTTAGTTTTTATGGGAATAGGCATCCAAGTAACCCCCCTCAATCATTCATATTTGAAACATAGTTGTTTGCATTTAAGAAGCTTTAAAATCCTTTCTACCAGGTGTGGTTCAAAATCCATTTAGAAACAAGCACTCTTTAGAGTGGATAATGCCAAGGTTGGGACAGAAGGTTTGATTGAGACTTCTAGCTCTTTCAATACTAAATATCCCCCACCCAATTGATTTTAACATGAAGGAAAGGTAACCTATTTCACGTACTTATGAAGAGCTAATTTAGTGGCCGGATTTTTTAGGTACCTAACTAGGTGGCTCTCGTAGTTGAGAAAGCACCTAAGAGAGATAGTTATAGGCCAATTATAGTTTATCCCAGTATCCTACACTATAACTATCCCATTCACAGCTTCACTCACTTACTTGGTGGAATTGATATCCTATTAAGTGAAGTGTTTGGAAGGCGCTTGTTTGTCTTTATACTTCTTCTCATATAGTGGGCCTTTCTATACCACTTGTTAAGGAAGATTTGGGAAATTTTTCATTTATTTTCACATTATATTTCATATTTCTCCTCCTACGAATAGAGAGTCCTTTTTTCAATGGTATTCATTTTTACATTAGTTATGTACTTAATTAAATCACATGTTGAACCCACACTGCACTTGCTCTTAATTAAGTATACTTTAGAATTAATGTTAGTTAATTTGAATCCCTCTCATTAATATTGTAAAGAGAAATTAGTTGAGTTAGTGGCTACACTACACTATCAATATTTTTCCTCTTGGACATTCTAAACTATTATGAGGATTGGATCCTATCCTTAGGATTCCCGATGATGTGATTAGTTGACTTCAACATGTGAGAAATGAACATCAATAGTCTCCTACCTCACCTAGTTCCGCATTGGTGTCATTTGATCCAATATTCTCACAACTTAGATTTCCACTTTTATTTAACATCGTTACCCCATTTAGAAATCCAACATCCAACATGTTTAGAGCTTCTCTCCCCAACTCTCATAATCACCCTCATACAAATCTCAATCAGAATGAGAATGTAAACATCGATATGAATGCACCTAAGATTTCAATCCTCCTATTTGTGGCTAGTGTTAATCTACCATACCTAACTCAACTAAATAATGATATTTTTATACATGACCCTATATGGACTCTGATGCCCACCGATCGCCTTCAAACATTCACAAATTTGAAGTTAAAGTAGGATATGACCCCTCCATTCATATCATGTCATTCCATTTATGGTGTTACTCCAATAAAATCATAGATGATTCCATTTGTTTGTAATATTTTAGAGAACCCTCAAGCATGGTAGTGAAGTGGTACATTGAACAATATTTTGTGACACATCCCAACTTTGTGTCGTTGGCCTACACTTTTCTCACACTCTTCTAGTTACCCATCCAATATGACGAGGGAATGGAAATTCTTTTGGTTTGTATTAAAAATATGGCCATCAATATCATGGATCACATTCATGGGTGGAAAAGATAAAGAATCCTTTGTAAGATAAATCCTAATGATAATTTGTTTCTATATTTCTTCTTAAAACATCTCTTGTGATAAATAAGGATGTCGCTTCTAAATGTTGCAAATGGAAGAGGAAGATATTATGAAGGATAAACAATATGTTTGATCTATTCTCAATCCATATATTTGTACTTTACCATCCCAGATGCTCCTGATCCAACTAGTAGTTGGCATGTTGTCAAACTTCGACAAAGTCTAACACTTCAACTGCTTTGACTACTCCGACTACCTCGACAAGTTTCATCTTCGACATACAACATATTGACATGCCTTGTCAGCACTGACGACTGTCAAACATCGACATATGATCTGTGTCTTCCAGTCGTCTGCGACGGTTTAACTTCTGAACTGTTATAACTTCTTGTAACTGAACGTAACGGGTAGTGACCAAAGTGTCTCAACATCCTATATAACCATGTACATTATTGTAACAATAAACCAACCTTCATAGAGAAGAAGTAATAATAGAAATTGGTTCGAATTCTTGCATATTGTCTGTGCACATGCTTTCTGTCGATATAGTGTGTTTCTTGCTTACTTGTTATTTTTCTATGCTTCCGCCATAACAGCGCTCGACTCATTCAGTCAACTGTTGTCCGCAGTGTGCACCTGGGCACGACCTGGATCATTGGTATCAGAGCTTGATATTGTCCAGAGACTAACTTACATCAACACTTCCATCGAAATTATTTAACTTATGCCTATTCAAACACGCTCGCAAACTCAACAACAAGTATAAACTTCCTTCGAATTTAGAAAAGATGGTCGAAGAAGCGAACAATAGACATGCAACTAACGAGACATAACAACTCATATAAAAATCACTGGCTCGCGAACAGACCGAAATCTTTGCCTAGTTCAGCGATATTCTCATGCGATTCACTTCAAATTTCAAGGAATACTCCACGCGACCTCACTCTGGTAAAATCAACCCCTTCAAAGTGAAAATGAATCTATACATATTGAATCTTGAAGGTAAGATTGACGCAAAATCCGTCCACAATTGGGTACAACAACTAATACTACTCTGTGAATCAACCCTCCAAAGCAGAAAAGATCACCATTGCATCCTTAAAGATGTCAACCTCTGTACACTACTAGTGGGAAAATTTATTGACAAAGATGGAAAAAGAAGGTGACCCCATAGACACATGGGTAATTTGTTTTTAATATGTTCGAAAGGAGTTCTACCCGCCCAAGTATCTTAAACAACAGTATAAGAAGTGGCAGCAACTAAGGCAGTGGAAAGACCAGCCCGTACAGAGTTATACCAACGAGTTTTATCGGCTTATGGATAGACTTGGTGTCTAAGAAGAAGAGATATTGCTTGTCCTGAATTATGTTAGTGGTTTATCCCTGTATCATTCAGCAAGATAAGGATTTTTTTACTATCAGTACGCTTGGAAATGCATTTCATTACATCGACAAGCTTGAAGCTAAACAAAAATGAAAAGCACATTTCATGAACAAGCCAACAGGTCAAACATCCAATAAGAAATCACGGCCAGCCGACTTCGACAAGTTTAAGAGCCCTTCTTAGTTGACTCCGCCAAAGCCCAATCATCACAAGAAGAAATTTCATAAATACAAGAAGGATCGCAACAAACAAGCTCCTACTGAGAAATAGTGTGATTATCACAATTCAACATGGCGTGATACGTTAGAATGCAAATCTTGGAAGACATTTTTGGAAAAAATGTCAACATTAGACTTGTCTGACAGAACCCTTGTAGAATATGATCCAGATGCATCAACCCTCTTGGCTTCGACTTCGATTACTCTAACAACCTCGACTATAATCGATGAGGAGGAATGAGAACACCTATTCCATACACGGATATGGGTTCAGAAAAATCCATTACATCTGGTTGTGGACAATGATAGTTAGAAGAACTTCATTTCTAAAGATCTTGTGAAGAAATTAGGTCTTGCCACCACTCCACATCCTCAGCCTTACAATATCGGTTGGATGAAATATGGAAAAGAACTAAGAATCACATGCTAATGCAGACTCACCTACTTTATCAAGCCTTTTGAATATGAAGTACTCTGTGATGTAGCACCACTTTCTGTAGCCGACACCTTGTTTGGGAAACCTTACTTGTGGGATTGACACGGTACATATCAGTCACGACCTCAGAAGGTGATTGTCAAAATTCAGAATCAATGGTACGACATACCAGAGAAGCAACCCACATCAATGGTTGCTATGATATCTGCCAAACACACAAAGAATTTTATCATCCATGCCCAGAAGTTTTCATTAATTATGATAAAGCCTTAACATTCCAAAAATACTGCAGCAACAAGTTGAGTCACCGATCAGCGCAACTCCTGACAACAATAACAGATCGACCACATTCCTGAGGAATACCAGAACATATTTCAGGATTCGAATGGAGTACCTCTGCATTGTCAGGTAAAACACTCCATTGAACGCGTTCCTAGTTCTTCATTACCTAATGCATCTGTTTATAGAAGATCCATTCTCGAGAACAAACAAATTCGCTGGCAAATTCAGGATTTGATCAACAAGGGTCATATCCACCCCAACTCTTTTACTTGTGTAAGTCCAGTTGTCCTAGTTCCAAAGAAAGACGGGACTTGGTGCATGTGCATCGACTATCAGGCTCTCAACAAAATTTTAGTAAAGAACAAACACCCTCTTCCACTGATAGATGAACTCATCGACAGTTTAAAAGGTGCAAAGTTCTTGATGAAACTCAACCTCAAGTTGGGATATCATCAAATTCCAATCGAGTCCATCAATATATGTAAAATTACTTTCAAGACCAAGGAAGGATTGTGTTAATGGTTATTCATGCCTTTCAGCTTAACCAATGCACTTGCAACCTTCATGAGATATATGGATGACCTTCTATGACCTTGCATCGACAAGTGTGTCATTGTCTATCTCGACGATATCTTGATTTTCACTCAATCATGGGAAGAACATGTCAGACAGCTTCAACAAGTCTTCGACACTCTCTGGAGACATCGACTATATTTGAACATGGACAAATGCTCATTTGCGATGACCAACATTAAATATTTTGGGTATGTAATTAACTCTGCACGCATTCATGTTGACCCAGAAAAATTACAAATCCTCAAATATTGTCCCATTCCTCAAAACATTCATGAACTAAGAAGTTTTCTTGGTTTGGTGAATTTCTATCAACGGTTCATACTTGGCTTCAGTCACATCGCATGGGGTTTGAATCAGTTGACTAAGGGAAGTGGGAAAACTGTCTTTAAATGGACACCGACACAACAACAAGATTTTGAACAAATCAAAAACAAGCTTTGTACTGCACCAATACTTATGTTGCATGATTTACATTAGTCCTTTGAGATTGATACGGACACATCAGACGATGCTCTTGGCGCAGTGATCACTCAATTAGGTCACCCAGTCATGTTTCATTCTAATACTTTTAGTGACACTGGTTGAAGGTATTCGATGTATGAAAAATAACTGTACGCCATTGTGCAAGATCTTAAACAATGGAGACACTACATTCTTGAAAAAGAGACGCTCATCCTCACTGACCATAAACCTTTGCAGTTTTCTTTGTCCCAGTTGAAATTACCAACAACTCAAAAACTCAAGTGGATTAATTACCTACAACAATTTCAGTTGGTAATTAAGTATTGGAAAGGAAAAGCCAATGCCGCAACTGATTGTCTCACTTGACCACCCAACACTCTACCGTCTACATTGATGAGTATGTAGGGTTATGACACCACTACTTGGCCACAATTGTACTCGGTAGACTATGAGTTCTCCATAATCTATCGATAACTTCAGAGCTACACGATGTGTACTACCGACTACTTCCTGAAGGACACCTTACTATACAAGCTTGGAGAACTTTGTGTACTGACCGATGAGCACCGACATATGCTCATTTGGGATGCACACTACAACAATACAATAGTACATTTTGGAATCGCAAAAACACTTGTTATCCTCCAAAATTATTTTTACTGGCCGTCACTTAAATTTGACTTCAAGAAGTACATTCGATTGTGCGTAGTTTGTGCCATTGCTAAACCACCGAATCGACGGAAAGGACTGTATACACCCCTTCTAGTTCCTAGTCGACCATGGGAATCTATTTCTATGGACTACTTTATGGGATATCCTACTACCAAACATTAGCATGACATGATCTTAGTAGCAACCGATATATTTTCCAAGATGCCTATCCTTATAACATGCAAGAAGTCTATGACAGCATAACAGACTGTTCAACTCTTCTTTGAACATGTGTGGAAACATTATGGCCTCCCAGTGACCATTATTTCTGATAGAAATGCTAGATTTGTTTGCACCTTTTGGAAAACTCTCTAGAAACAGCTCGACATGAGACTTTCTTTGCCGATAGCCTTCCATACATAGACATAGGGACATATGAAAGTTGTAAATTGATTGGTAGTACAACTGCTTCACATGTACAACCACAAGCATCGTTGAACATGGGATGATAACCTTCCATTCATACATCACATATACAATCGTGCTCAACACAATTATATGGGCAAGAGTCCACTTGAGATCTGTTATGGATTTCAACTGCCAATGCCTATCGACTTGATCAGTTCCTCGACATAGCTGAATGACACCTACTTCAAAGTACAAGAAGTGGAGAAAGCATTGAAGTTCACAAATCGAATCTACAACATCCAGAAGCAAGAACATGAAATGTTTCAAAGAGCTAATGCAAAATATAGGGCCCGACACGACAAGCATCATATTCCTCATTCATTCTAAATTGGGGATCATGTATGGTTACATATAAAGAAGGAGCGCTTCAGTAGTCCATATAGAGAGATGAAATCCTTGCGATATGGTCCATATAGTATCCTTAAAAATATTGGAGAAAACGATTTTCAGTTTGACATCCCTGCATACCTTGGCCTACATCCAGTATTTATTGTAGATCTACTTTGACCATACCATGCACCATTGTTGGAATAGAACGACTTGCATACATCATAACCCGAAGAAATCCATCTAGATGTTTAGGAACCTATTCCTTGTGACACTATTGTGGGACGACGTATATGCCATACAAGGATGAACTCCATTCCCTTATTTCAAGTGGCTAAATCTAGACAACTCCCAGTACAAGGAAATGGTACTCTGCTACTGAAATAGCCAACAAGTTTCCTCACCTGAACAAATACACAATGGAGACCATTGTTTCTTAAGGAAGGAGGAATGATCCAACCAGTAGTTGGCATGTTGTCAAACTTCAACAAAGTCTAGCACTTCAATTTATTTAACTACTCTAAATACCTCGACAGGTTTCATCTTCGACATACAACATCTTGACATGCCTTGTTGGCATCGACGATTATCGAACATCAATAGAAGATCTCTGTCTTC
Organism: Pseudotsuga menziesii; assembly: GCA_001517045.1. NCBI lineage: Eukaryota > Viridiplantae > Streptophyta > Pinopsida > Pinales > Pinaceae > Pseudotsuga > Pseudotsuga menziesii. The sequence goes on from LPNX010447607.1 coordinate 88,773, forward strand.
CAATCATCTACGAAAGTTGAACTTCTGAACCGTTATAGCTTCTTGTAACTAAATGTAATGAGTAGTCACCCAAGCTTCTCAACATCATATATAAACATGTACATTATTTTAATAATCAACCAACCTTCATAGAGAAGAAGTAATAATAGAAATTGGTTCGAATTCTTGCATTTTGTCTATGCACATGCTTTCTGTCAATAGTGTGGTTCCTGCTTACTTGTTATTTTTCTATGCTTCCACCATAAAAGTGCTCAACTCATTCAGTCGACTGTTGTCCCCAACATGCATTTGGGAATGACCTGGATCAACTCCCCCAGTGACTTCTTATTAAGAGATCATTCATGGACCTCCCATTCTGTAAATGGTGTGATTGGCACACCACCCACCTCCCATCCATACAAACAAATGTCATCATCGACTATCACTAATCCATATGGTAATTCCCCTAGTGGTGATCTCTTTAATTTACTTGAGGAACCCACATATTCCTTACTTCTCTCATGATTCTCGCATTCATCCTTTTATGCAAAAATGAGTACCTCATACTCAGTTCCTCTGCATTCAACCCAAATCTATGGTCCTTTGTGTAGTAGCATGATGTACAGTGTTGAATCTACCACATATGTATCTCCGCCAACCCATAATCCCTACTACCCATTTTCTGTCCCTCTGTTAGGACCTCTAGTCCAAAAACATTCTCAATCTTCCTCTTTTCCACATGGTTAGGTTTATTCCTATCAAAACACGCCAACCAATCTGCACCCACAATCAAAACATGTAGACCAATAAAAAGAAAAGGAATAATGAAGGGAATAACCAAAACCGAGAGGGTGGGGGCCAACCCGCTAATTTTCTTGCTAAAACTTGAGGTAATCATAAACCCATGTGTAATGTTCCCCATGCTTAAGCTTGGATAATTGTGTTCACTAAGGTTGAGAAAATTTGAATTTGTGACTAAGTGAGAAAAATACATTATTATTATTTTATATTTTTAGCAACTTAGCAGCTTGTCATTTGGCCTTTTGAAAAGGAAGTTGTAAAAGACAGTTAAAAATACTTATATTTAATATATGGATAGTTGGAACTTGGTAAACCATGAACCCATAGGTGGGAAACATAGGCTTGTTTCTCAAGATAGGAAGATGGAAAATGTCATAATTTTTTGTGGAGGAACCACCCTCCTTATATCTAGGAGAGGATCCAAGGCCAACTAGTTCCCAAGGAGGGAAAGTCAGGCCTTGTGTAAGTGTTAATGGGAAAATTGAATCAATGCAGACATAGATTGGTTCCCTAGCCTAAATGGTTTAGATATAGAACAAAACAAAATAGAAATGAAACCTTTCCTTAGATTTATTAAATAACTTGAATGTAAAGAGTATGTACCTCTTTATTAAGGTTTTCCTTGTTGGATTGAAGCTTTCGCAATCCCGTTGATGAAGAGATAACCTGCAAAAGGTTCAAAGGAAACTAGAAACAAATAGAAAGTACAAGATAATTTTATATATCTAGTCAATTGACCAATGATAATTACTATAAATAAGATTAGATGTTATTTATGAAAAAATAAGTCATTACTATATTAACAATGAAGAGGGTGATATTACAACCATGATTCCTTAGTGTTGTACTTCTTCCAACTAGCCCTTTGCCTCAAGACTTCAACCTTTCTTCTCGGTTCTAGGAATATTTCAGCACCATATGGATATTATCTTTTCTCCTCCTCAACCATGAGGGTGAGCTTGTATTTATATGCCAAAAGGGATAAAGGGATTTGAGGATTCTTTGGAGAAGGTTAAGGGATCATCCCAAGAGATTAGGGGTTTGACTGGAACTTATGATGATCTATTGAGATAAGCCTCCACAATGGATTTCTTCTAGAAGGCTCTTTATTCTTTTATTTTATCCTTTTAAAGAGCGCTGAGGCACTTTGTAAACAAGAAAATGGCGTCAAGGACATGCAACGCTTTCTATACAAAGGCAGAAAAGTGTCACCGATTCATGTTGTTAATGTGCAACCTACATCAACCAAGTCTGGCACCTATTGTAAAAAGGTAGAGTGCGTCAGGATTGCTAGAATTGGAAACTTAAAAGGAAAAACCTCATTCCAAGCCATTTGACACACATACTCCAGGGATTTAGGCAAGTTCAAGGGTACACAATTTAATATCATGGAGACGACAATATTTTTATGAAACAGATTCCCCCAAAAGGATGAAGCTAGAGGGATATGATAAGTGAAATACTTTGACAAATGTATGTTGGAAGTCGAGACAAAAGGTCGTCGGTTGAAGTGTTGATCAAGGACTTTATAGTAACATATACTCTGAGTTGTGTATCTCGATTGATTCATAACATGGATACTGACTAATACATTGTAGATCCATGCATAGATATATAGGTCATGGTTATCGACATACAATGTATATCCATGATGAACCAGACTCAAAATTGGACATAGCTACCATACATATGTTGTATATCTATGTCATTATGACTCAATCTTAAGCATAGTTAACTACCATACATTGTGGATCTATGTCATTTTGACACAGAATTGAGCATAGACACTAAACATACATTGTGGATCTATGAAATGACTCAAATATTCCATTACATCCTCAGGAAACAAATAATACAAGAAAATTCCCCCAAGATCTTCATCTTGAACCCACAAAAGTTAAAATTCTATCCAAGTGAATAAAAGTCGATTCTGGAGCCTAATCTTCCAGGTCCAGAGATATTATTCAATTGTGATTGTAACCCAGGAGTACTGTACACTCGTTCCCTCTGCCTCTGCCCCCGAGAAATATTTTTGGGATGTGTGTTGGCCAACAGTATTGCGGACCCATGGTATTGGGTTAACCCTAGAATTTTCCCATTGTATTTCCCCTATAAAAGAAAGCATTGTAAAATGACTGAGTATGGTATTGTATTGTATTGGAAGAGAGACTATGAGAGAGTGAAGAGGAAGTGCAATGGTTTTGCAGCCGGGTGTATCCCTTCATCTTTCTGGACTGTAATAAAAAGACTGGAAATTTCTTTGTGGATGTAGCCCATTGTTTGGGTGAACCGTGTTATATATGTGTCTCTCTATAATGTTTTAATGTGTTTTGCATCTTGTTTATTGATTTAACTATATATCTGTTATTGCTATGCGGTCCTATTTTCTAACAATTGGTATCAGAGCCAAAAGGTCTATTTGGTTGGTAAACTCGCAGGAAAGAAGGGTTCCTGGTTCGAGTGGGAGCAATGGCGGAAGAAGGAAAGTTTAGGGTCAAGAAATTTAATGGCCAAAACTATCAGTTATGGAAGATGCAAATGGAGGACTATCTATACAAGGAGGATCTGTACCTGTCGTTGGGTGGAAAAGCAAAACAACCGACGACTATGAAGGATGAAGAATGGGAAGTTCTTGACAGAAAGGCATTGGGAACAATGCGACTGTGCCTGGCTTCGTCGGTGGCCTTCAATATTTCAAAAAAAAAAACAATAGAGGGTGTGATGAGTGCATTGAGTAAGCTCTACGAAAAACCTTGGGCTTCTAACAAGGTATTTTTAATGAAGCGTTTATTTAATATGAAGATGTCAGAAGGTGGATCTGTTGCTGACCATTTAAATGAGTTTAATACACTTACTAGTCAGCTAAGTTCTATAAAAGTGAACTTTGATGATGAGGTTAGGGCTCTTCTAATCTTGTGCTCATTACCAGAAAGCTGGAATATCTTGGTCATGGCTGTAAGTAACTCTGTCCCTAGTTCAAACACTCTTAAATTTGATGATGTTGTTGGTGTTATTCTTAGCAAGGAAATGCGAAGAAAAAGCATAGGTGAGACATCAGGAAATGCGTTGACCATGGAGAGCAAAGGGAGACTAAATGAGAGAGGAAGGAGCCCAAGAAATAGCGGCAAGTCTAAAAAGTCCAGATCCAAGTCCATATTCAGAAAAATAGAGTGCTGGAATTGTGGTAAGAAAGGACATCTGAAGAAATACTGTAGAGCTCCAAAGAAGAAAGGAGACATTCATCAAGAGACTACTCAGGAAGCGAATGTAGCAAGTGATGTGCTACAAGATGGTTTGATTCTTGCATTAGATAATACTAGTGATTACTAGGTAGTAGATTCAGGGGCTTCATGTCATGCTACACCCCATAGGAAATTCTTTCATGATTATGTTCAAGGTGATTTTGGGCATGTGTTATTGGGGGATGATGAACCATGTAAAATTGTTGGAAAGGGTAAGGTACGGATTAAGTTAAATAATGGAAATGACTGGCTGCTAAAGGATGTAAGGCACATTCCTTCTATGAAAAGAAATCTGATCTTAATAGGGTAGTTGGGAGATAGCGGTTGTTTCTCTACGTTTGGAGAAACATGGTGGAAGATCACTAAAGGATCAATGGTAATTGCAAAAGGATATAGGATAGGTACGTTATATTTATGTCCTCATAATACTAATTATTCTATCTCTGTAGCTTCAACAGAAACAGGTGTGGCATTGTGGCATCATAGGCTTGGCCACACGAGTGAGAAGGGGATGCAGATTCTCCACTCAAGGAAACTGCTTCCTGATCTGAAGCAGGTAAGTTTGGAATTCTGTGAGAACTGTGTTTATGGAAAATAGAATAGAGTGAGATTTCTCAGGATTGGGAAACAAAAGAAGAGTGAAAAGTTAGAGCTTGTCCATACATATGTATGGGGACCAGCTCAAGTACAATCTCTTGGTGGCTCTCGTTATTATGTTACTTTTATTGATGATGCAACTAGAAAAACTTGGGTTTATTGCATTAGACAGAAATCTGATGTGTTTGATACTTTTAAGAAGTGGAAAGCTTTGGCTGAGAATGAGACAGGAAAAAGGTTGAAATGTCTCAGATCTGATAATGGAGGCAAGTACTGCAGCAAGGAGTTTGACAATTACTGTTCACACAATGGGATTCACAGAGAGAAGACAGTCCCTGGAACACCCGAAGAAAATGGTGTGTCAGAAAGGATGAAAAAAACGATCATGGAGCGTGAAAGGTGTATGGCATTGCATGTAGGGTTGCCCTTACAATTTTGGGCTGATGCTGTAAACACTATTGTTTATTTAATAAATAGAGGGCCTTCAAGCGCTTTGGATGGTAGCATTCCAGAGGAGGCATGGACAGGTAAACAGGTAAAATGCTCATTTCTGAGAATTTTTGGTTGTGAAGCATTTGTCCATATTGATAAAGATGATATAACAAATTTTGAGGCTAAATCCAAGAAATGTACCTTTATTGGATACAGGGTTGATGATTTTGGTTATCGCTTATGGGATCTTAAAAATCAAAAAATCATTAGGAGTAGAGATGTAGTATTCAATGAAAAGGTCATGTACAAAGATCAGTTGTAGGGAAAGAAAGAAGAAAAGGAAAACACAGAGTACATAGTGCTTGATGAAATCAAAGAAAATGAAGTGCCAAAAGCACCAGAAAATCAAGAGTAGCAGCAGGTACCTGAAACTCCTGCAACTATAAGAAAGTCTACTAGGTTAAGTAGACCCCCTGAACGATTCTCTCCTTCACTGTATTATTTATTGATGACTAATTTTGGTGAACTAGAATGTTTTGAAGAAGAAATGCAGGTAGAAACTAGAAAGAAGTGGGAGCAAGGCATGGATGAGGAGATGGACTCATTGGTAAGAAACCAGACTTGGGATCTGGTTAAGTTGCCTACAGAAAAAAGGGCATTGCAGAATAAATGGTTTTACAGGTTGAAGGAAAAAGATGGAGGCAAGAAGCGGTACAAGGATAGACTTGTTGTAAAGGGATTTGCACAAAAGAAAGGTATAGACTTTGATGAAATATTTTATCCTATTGTTAAAATGACTTCAATTAGAACTATTTTAAGTCTAGTGGCAGTAGAAGATTTGCATCTTGAACAGTTAGATGTAAAAACAACCTTTCTCCATGGGGATTTGGAGGAAGATATTTAGATGCAGCAGCCACAAGGGTATGAGGTCAAAGGGAAGGAGAATTTGGTTTGCAGGTTGAAGAAGAGCTTGTATGGCCTGAAGCAAGCTCCAAGGCAGTGGTATTTAAAATTTGATAAGTTTATGACAGAACAAGGTTATGATAGATGTCATTCTAACCACTGTGTTTGTTTCAAGAGGCTACATAACGGAAGATATATTATCTTGTTATTGTATGTGGATGACATGCTTGTTGCAGGGTCTAACATGCAGGATATAAATGTGCTCAAAAGAAAACTAGCTAAATCATTTGTGATGAAGGATTTGGGTGCTGCAAAACAAATCCTTGGTATGAGAATAACAAGAGACAGGAAAAATCGCAAATTGACATTGTCTCAAGGTGAGTACATAGAAAAGGTGTTGCAGAGGTTTAGAATGCAGAATGCAAAACCAATCAGTACACCTTTGGCCATCCATTTCAAACTAAGCAAGGATATGTGTCCAGAGACAAAGGAAGAGATAAATTACATGTCCTAGATTCCCTATTCATCAGCGGTTGGAAGCTTGATGTATGCCATGGTGTGCACAAGACTAGATATTGCACATGCAGTGGGAGTTGTGAGAAGGTATATCAATAATCCAGGTAAAGAGAATTGGAAAGAAGTACAGTGGATTCTCAGGTATTTGAGAGGTACCACTTCTCATGCATTATGTTTTGGAGGTTCAGACATTGTTCTACAGGGATGTGTTGATGCAGATATGGGTGGTGATAAAGACAGCAGGAGGAGCACCATAGGGTATGTGTTAACTGTAGGTGGAACAGCAGTAAGTTGGATTTCAAAACTGCAACAGGTTGTTGCACTTTCAACAACGGAAGCAGAGTATGTTGATTCTATAGAGGCTAGTAAGGAGATGATTTGGTTGCAGAGGTTCATGGAAAAATTGGGTAAAAAGCAGGAGAATAGTAGGCTGTACAGTGACAGCTAGAGTGCCATTCATCTTGCAAAGAACTCATCCTTTCATTCTAGGACTAAACATATACAACTAAAGTACCACATCATAAGATTTGTTCTAGATGAAGAACTGTTAAAACTAGAAAAGATTCACACTAGCTAGAATCCTATAGACATGTTGACAAAGGGAGTAACCAGAGAGAAATTGATTTCCTGCTCAGTTTTTGTTGGCCTTCAAGCATGAAGGTGAAAATAAGAAATTTTCCAAGTCCAAGGTCCAGAGCATAGTCGAGCAAGTGCAGTAGCAGTGGAGTTGTTGTGATCAGTCTCCAAGTGGGAGATTGTTGGTTGTGGAGCCTAATCTTCAAGATCCAGAGATATTATTCAGTTGTGATTGTAGCCCAGGAGTACTGTACACTTGTTCCCCCTACCTTGGGATTCGGGGGCGGAGCCCCCGAGAAAGTTTTTTGGGATGTGTGTTGGCCAACAATATTGCGGACCCATGGTATTGGGTTAACCCTAGAATTTTTCCATTGTATTTCCCCTATAAAAGAAATCATTGTAAAATGATTGAGTATGGTATTGTATTGTATTGTAAGAGAGACTGTGAGAGCGTGAAGAGGAAGTGCAGCGGTTTTGCTGCAGGGTGTATCATTTCATCTTTCTGGACTATAATAAAAGGACTGGCAATTTCTTTTTGGACGTAGCCCATCGTTTGGGTGAACCACGTTATATCTATGTCTCTGTGTAATGTTTTAATGTGTTTTGCATCTTGTTTATTGATTTAACTGTATATCTGTTATTGCTCTGTGGTCCTGTTTTCTAACAAATAGATGTTTTGATGTCGAACATGGTAGAAATGACTTGATTATCGGTCATTGTGGTATATAATTAACAAGTGCAAGGGAAATCACCATTAATGTTCATGATTCCCAAGGTACCCTAATACACTCCTTGAATGTGAATTAATGATTTGAAGTCGAACATTCAAAGGAATCTTCTAAACATTGACCAATAATGTAAGCCTATTGTTGGGAGTAAGGTAACCTGCCATTGAAGCATGCAAGCCCAAGGTACTCGTTTAATTTCTAGGACTAATACTTGGATAATGTGTTGAAGTTGACAAGGATAGACCCTTCAAAGAAGGGCCATGGTGTTTCCCCATCATCGACATGAAATAGGATCAAAGATTTTTATTTTTTTTGAAATGGATATTGGACAATGGAGTGACTTCAGGACTAACTCAGAGGATGCTAACATAAAGGAAGGTAAGATAATTGCAAGGAATGAATTGGATTGTAGACCCCTCTTGAACATTCATACAAAGAAAAGACTTGACAACATTAACTTTAATGAGACCGGGACCACTACATAATGAAATGGGATACCTATGCATTTCTTGAAAGGCTCAAAAGAGTAACATGACTCATGAAAGTGGATCAACACGAATGTAAATTGATAAAGTGCAGGAAAATGCTATATTCATGTTCAAGGATGATGACTTGCTTCCATACATACTCAGACATATTATTTTTCCAAATTCCCCATCATGATTGATGAGTGCCCCTTTGCTTTTTAACGACCTAGAAGAGGGTAACAAATGCTCGATATAGCTCAACCTTTTAAGATGAGTCCAATCCCACATGTTTTACAAACCTAAGAAAGGAGGGGTTTGGTCCGAAAAAAAGTCCTTCATTTTTTAGTTTTAGCGATTCCAAAGAAGGTAAACTTAGCGTCGTTTCATGTATAGAGAGTCTGAAAGGACTAAAGAAGACTCCACGATGGACGTTTTTGTAAATTTAGTCCCCAAGGTATGAAAAATTATAAAATAATTCCTAGGAGAACTCTTATAGTCAAATATTGACTAGAGTATCCCTTTTTGTAAATAGTCTAACTGGCCTGAAAAAGAGATAAACTACCATCGGAAAGATGACCTTTCTAACCCTTTCACAAGCATGAAAGAATCAAGTTCACTTGGTGATTTTTTCCTATTTTGGGAGTCTGAAAAGAGCTTAAAGACAACTCCATGGGGTTCCTTTTCTGTAACCATTTTTAACGAGCCCGAAAAAAGTGATAAAAGTATAATCGACAAATTTTCACTTGGTTTTTAAGGAGCATGATTATGGTATCAAAAGCACTTGGAACCTTTTTCATGTTTGAATCTAGAGAATGAAAAATCCATAAAGTAATCTCAAACTACTTTTCATGTTTTAACTAGAGCATGAAAAATGTAAACAGTAAGCTCAAAGATCGGTTGGGAAAATGCTCAGGGTATTTGCTTCATTTTTTAATGAGCTTACGACAGAGAATGAACTATGCTTGGTATGTTTTTTATGGTTTAGCGAGCTCGAAACTAAAAAGTAAGTATGCTCAAAATGAGTCCCATTGACGGGTGTTTTCCCAACATGATGTCCAGTGGTTAGTACTTTCCCCCATTATAAATATGAAGTAGCTTAACTCCAACACAATGTAAAGAGGTTGGATGTATTCCCCCAAGATTCGTTAAATCTACCTACTCTTTTCTTCATCCAACTAAATTCTCAGCTACTACCAGGAAAAGGTTCACCAAAAATGGAGGAAGAAAGGGGATCAAGTGATACAGGCAGATGAACTGAAGGTTCAAGTATTGAGTCTAGTAAAAGACTTGATAAAATGGAAGAATTAGTTTCATTTTTTAACGACTTGAAACAAAAATATTATGGGTTCGATCCCCAGTATGGTCACCAATTTTGTTACTGGTAAAACTCAATCAGTGCGGACAGATATTGGTTCTGTAGTCTAAATAGTTTAGATCTAGAACAAAATAAAAAAAAATGAAAACCTTTCGCTAGATTTATTAAATCACTTGGATGTAAATAATTTGTATCATTTTCTTAAGGTTGTCCTTGTTGGCTTGAAACGTTCCTAATATTTTTGATGAAGAGATAATCTACAAAAGGTTCAAATGAAACAAGAAAAAAATAGAAACTACAAGATAATTTAATAGGTCTAAGAAATTGACCAAGGAGAATTACTATAAATGAGAGTAGACATCATTTTGTTAGAATAATCAAACCCATAGTATTACCCACTTAGACATTAATTCATTTATTTTTGTCTTATTTTCCTAGTCCATGAGTCCCACCATGTGCAAGTTGCTAATTGCCTATCCATAGAGGTCAAACTTTCCATCTTTGACTCATGTAGCGCTTGGGAAAGCCTTAGGAATCAAATTTGCTTTATTCCTGGCCTCCTAGGTGCCCTTCTACTTTTTCTGCTTTATTGACTGTTTTTTCAGTGTTTTAAGGCACATAGGAAAGCAAGACTAGGTGAGGTGAACTTGTTTTCTTGCCCTTTCATCCTCCACTCTTTCCTCCATGCAAAAGCATGTATGAGATGCCATTCGACCACTCATTAGCTTTCCCATGCGCCCTTTCCAATTCGTGAGCCTCATGACATATTTGGGATCGGCTTTTTACACCTATGGGGGATTTGCCTATTTTGGGTAAGCCTGCTTTATGCTAGTTTTGGATGCCTCCTTATGCATTCGACCTATTGATGTATTATATATATTCAGAAACCTATGTTATTACAGGGTTGTCTATTGTACACTGAGTTAGTATAATTTTGTGTTACAGCTCCATTTTCAGTCTCCATTGTTGACAATTTTGCATGATCAATTGTAATTTGTTGTGAGTGAAATTAATCTATTGCTGGTCAGAATTTCTACATGGTATCAGAGCCATTGTAGGTTGTTACTCTCCTTCAAAAATTGTTTTTCAATTTCGACATCAAGACTGGGAGCCTTCTACTGATAGCCGGGATAGATTTTCTAAAGCTATGGATTCACAGAAAACTATCTTGACTCCCTTCAACTTTTTTGAATGGAAATCAGAGATGGAGATCTTGTTGAGAGAGAAATGCCTCTACAGGGTGACTATGGCTACAGAAGCAGAGCCCAATGTAGTTGCAGAGAAGATCAAATGGCACAATCGGAGAGATGAGGCTTGTGGCCTCCTATGTCTCAGTATTTCCCAAGACCTCCTTTTCCATCTCGATGGATTAACTTCACCGGATCAAGTATGGGAGAATATTTTTGATATTTTTGGAAAGACAGATGAGATGAGGGGACATCAGATAAAAAATGAGCTGATTTCTCTGAGTCCCAGTAGCTTTGAATCCCTGCAGCTATATTTCTCCAAGTTCAAAGCACTAGTTTTGCAGCTGAAGCAGTGTGGTATCGAAAAGAAAGATGATCAGCTCGTATTGGCCATCCTCTCGAAGCTAGGACCTGACTACTCAGTCTTTGTTTCGACCTTCTATGCCACAAAACTCACAGCGTGAACCTGGAAGATGCCTAGCCTTGCAGATTTCATGGAATCTCTCACACAAGAACAAGACAAGCTGGTGATGATGGGCACCATCAAACCTTCCAAAGACCAAGCTCTGGTTGCTGGAGATTCGAGGGTGGATTCTAAAATCAAAAAGGAAGCTAAAAAGCCACCTGAGTAAAGAAGAGACAAGAAGCAGTCTTCGGAGGATCAACAAGGTCCCAAGAAAAATACCCAGAAGAAGAAAAACAAAGGTGAAATGAACAAGTGCTCATACTGTTCGAAGGGCAATCACACTGAAAGCTCTTGTATGAAAAAGCAGATTGATATGCTGACCAATATCCTGGAGAAGAAAAAGGGGTGGCAGGTGCGGGGGGGATCCTAGTGGATCCCGGAGGACAAGTGGAACATCGATTCGCTTGGGGTCTTGGATCGAGAACTAATAATGAAGCAGAATGGCTGGCGCTCCTCCAGGGTCTACAACTCATTTGGACCAAAAAACTCCAAAAAGTTCTGGTTTTCGGCGATTCAAGACATGTCATCTATAAGATGATTAATGGGTATCCTACAGGAGACATTAAATGCCGTCGATTATATAAAAAGGCTCAAATTCTCCTATCCCAGCAAGTTGAATTTTACCACATTCTTCGCCAGATCAACAAAGAAGCAGATGCGATGGCAAATGTCGGAGCTAGTCTCCCACAAGGTCAGTATAGTCAGGATGACAACCGTCCCATCCTCAAAGTTATTCCATGAAAAGGACCATAAGGAACCTTCCTCAAATCAAGAACAGACAACTTGTCGAAGAAGATCTCCACCATTTCAAAGATCATCGAATAGTGATATTGGTTCTATCCTTCCTTAGCTCTTTGATCTCCTCTTTCTCCCGCCTTATCCCTCCTCCTCCCTCCTTACCCCTTCTCCCTTTTCCTTCCTTATTCCTCCCCCTCCTTCCCCCTTTCCGGCCCCTTTCTTCTAGCTCCTTCCTCCCTTCCAGCCGTCACCTCCTCCATTGGTTTGGCGGTCTCCAGCATTTAATTCTCCGTCGTGTCTCGCCCTTTGTGTTGGCCGCGTGTACTGCCTTCCTCCCCTCAACGGATGCGCATTTAACTCC
>LPNX010447607.1:103794-141840 GCA_001517045.1 Pseudotsuga menziesii
ATTCATGTAGTGCTTGGGAAAGCCTTAGGAATCAAATCTACTTTATTCCTAGCCTCCCAGGCGCCCTTCTACTTTTTATGCTTTATTGACTGCTTTTTCAGTGTTTTAAGGCACATAGGAAAGCAAGACTAGGTGAGGTGAACTTGTTTTCTTGCCCTTTCATCCTCCACTCTTTCCTCCATGAAAAATCATGTATGAGCTTCCATTCCACCACTTATTAGCTTTCCCATGCACCCTTGCCAATTCGTGAGCCTCATGACAGATTTGGGATCAGCTTTTTACACCTATGGGGGATTTGCCTATTTTGGGTAAGCCTGCTTTATGCTAGTTTTGGATGCCTCCTTATGCATTCAACCGATTGATTTAATCTATATATTTAGAAACATATGTTGTTACAGGGTTGGCTATTGTACACTGAGTTAATATAATTTTGTGTTACAGCTCCATTTTCAGTCTCCATTGTTGACAATTTTGCATGATCAATTGTAATTTGTTGTGAGTGAAATTAATCTATTGCTGGTCATAATTTCTACACATTTATGGAAAAATAAGTCATCAATGTATTAACAATGAATAGGGAGAAATTACAACCATGATTCCTTGGTGTTTTACTTCTTCCAACTAGCCCTTTGCCTCAAGACTTTAACTTGGATTCTCAGTTCTAGGAATATTTTAGCTTCATATGGATACTATCATTGCTCCTCCCTCAACCATGAGGGTGAGCTTGTATTTATAGGCCAAAAGGGATGAAGGGAGTTAAGTATTCTTTAGATAAGGTTAAGGGATCATACCAAGAATTTAGGCATTGACCGCCACTTATGCTGATCTGTTGGGATAATCCTTCATGAGGTATTTCTTCTAGAAGCCTCTCAATCCTTTTCTTTTTCCTTTTAAAGAATGATGACACACTTTGTAAACAAGCAAATGGAGTAAGGGAGAGGCGACACTTTCTATACAAAGGAAGGAAGTTTCATCGACACCTGTTGTCAATGTGCAACCTGCATCGACCAAATGTGATGTCTAAACTAAAAAGGCATAGTGCGACAGGATTGTTATAATTGGAAACCTAAAAGGTAGAAACTCATTCCAAGCCATCTTACACAAATACTCCAGGTATTTAGGAAAGTTCAAGGGTACACCTCTTATTGTCATGGTGATGATAATATTTTGATGTAACAGATTCCCCCCCAAAGTATGAAGCTAGAGGGATATGATATGTGAAATACTTTGACAAATGTAGGTTGGAAGTTGAGGCAAAAGGTCTCCGGTTGAAGTGTTGATAAAGGAATTTGCAGCACCATATACTTTGAGTTGTGTATCCCAATTAACTCATAACATGGAATCTGACCAATACATTGTAGATCTGTGCATATATATCTAGGTCATGGTCATCGACATACAATGTAGATCCATGACGAACCAGACTCAAAATTGGACATAGCTACCAAACATACATTGTAGATCTATGTCATTGTGACTCAAACTTAAGCATAGCCATCAGACATACATTGTGGATCTATGTCATTATGACTCAAACTTGAGCATAGCCACTGGACATACGTTGTGGATCTATGCAATGACTCAAATATTCAATCACAGCCTTAGGAAACAAATAATACAAGAAAATGCCCCTAGGGTCTTCATCTTGAACCCACAAAAGGTACGATTATTTCCATGTGAATAGATTTTTTGATGTCGAACATGGTAGAAACCACTTGATTACCGATCATTGTGGTCTACCATTAACAAGTGTGAGGGAAATCACCATTAATATTAATGATTCCCAAGGTACCCTAGTACACTCCTTGAATGTGAATTAATGAGTTGAAGTCTAACATTCAAAGGAATATTCCAAACAGAGACCAATAATGTAAGCCTACTATTAGGAGAGAGGTAACCTAGAATTGAAGCATGCATGCCCAAGGTACTCATTAATTTATAGGTGAAATCCTTCGATAATGGGTTGAAGTCGATAAGGATAGACTTGTTGAAGGAGGGCCATTATGTTCCCCCCATCATCGAAATGAAATAGGATCAAATATTTTTCTGAAATGGAGATTGGACAGTGGGGTGACTTCAGGACTAACTCATAGGAGACTGACATAAAGGAAGGTAAGATAACTGCAAGGAATTACTAGGATGGTATACCTCTCTTGAACATTCAAAGCAAAAAAAGGGTGGCCTGAAAACATTAACTTTAACGACACTGGGACCACTACATAATGCAATGGGAGACCAATGCATTTATTGAAACATTCAAAAGAGTAGCATGACTCATGAAATTAAATCGACTTGAAGGTAAGCGGATAGAGTGCAGGAAAATGTTATATTCATATTCAAAGATGATGACTTGCTTCCATATAGACTTAGAAATATTATTTTTCCAAATTTCCCATCATGATTGATGAGTTCCCATTTGATTTTTAACAATATGGAATAGGGTAACAAATGCTCTATATAGCTCATCCTTTTGAGATGAGTCCAATCCCACATGTTTTATGAACCTGAAAAAGGAGGGGTTCGGTCCCAAAAAGGGTCCTTCATTATTTAATTTTAGCGAGTCCAAAGAAGGTAAACCAACGTCGTTTCATGTTTATAAAGTCTAAAAGGACTAAAGAAGACTCCAAGATGGAATTTTTCGTAAATTTGGTCCCCAAGATCCGAAAACGTATAAAATAATACCTAGGATAACTCTTATAGTCAAATATTGACTAGAGTATTATTTTTTTCGTAAATAATCTAACCAGTCCAAAAAGGGATAAACTACTGTCGTAATGACGAACTTTAATACCCTTTTACAAGAGTGAAAGAAACAATTTCGCTTGGTGATATTTTCCTATTTTGGGAGTTTGAAAAGAGCTTAAAGAAAACTCCATGGGGTTCCTTTTTCATAACCATTTTTAACGAGCCTGGAAAAGTGATAAAAGTATACGCTCGACACCTTTTTACTTGGTTTTTAATGAGCGAGATTGTGGTATCAAATTCACTCAAAACCTTTTTCATAAAGTAAGCTCAAAAAATATAGAGCACAAAAAATACATAAAGTAAGCTGAAACCACTTTTCATGTTTTAACTAGAGCATGAAAAATGTAAAAAGTAAGCTCGAAGATTGATTGGAAGAATGATCAAGGTATTTGCTTCATTTTTTAATGAGCTTGCAAAAGAGAATGAACTATGCTCAGTATGTTGTTTCATGGTTTAGTGAGCTTGAAACTAAAAATAAAGTATGCTCAAAATGAGTCCCATTGATGAGTGTTTTCCCAGCATGATGTCCAGTGGTTGGTACTTCTCCCTAGTCTAACTATCAAGTATATTAAATCCAACATAATGTAAAGAGGTTGGATGCATTCCCCCAAGATTCGTTTCGTCTACCTACTATTTTCTTCGTCCAACTAAATTATCGCTTAATACGAGGAAACAGTTCACCAGAGATGGAGGAAGAAAGAGGATCAAGTGATACAGGCAAATGAAAGGAAAGTTCAAGTATTGAGTCTAGTAAAATATTTGACACAATGGAAGAATCTGTTTCATTTTTTTAACGTGCTTGACACAAAAAGTGTTTTAGGTTCGATCCCTAGTATGGTCGCCAATTTTGTTAATGGTAAAACTCAATCATTGTGGGTGGAGATTGGTTCCATAGTCTAAATGGTTTAGATTTAGAACAAAACGGAACAGAAATGAAAACCTTTCCCTAGATTTAATAAATTACTTGAGTGTAAAAAATCTGTACTTATTTATGAATTTTGTCCTCATTGGCTTGAAGCTTTCACAATCTTGTTGATGAAGAGATAAATTGCGAAAGGTTCAAAGGAAATAAGAAACAAATAGAAACTACAAGATAATTTAATAGATCTAAGCAATTGACCAAGGAGAATTACTATAAATGAGATTAGACATCATTTATGGAAAAATAAGTCATTATTGTATTAACAATAAAGAGGGAGAAATTACAACCATGATGCCTTGGTGTTGTACTTTTTCCAAGTAGCCCTTTGCCTCATGATTTCAACCTTGCTTCTCAGTTCTAGGAATATTTCAACAACATATGGATACTATCTTTGATTCTCCCTCAACCATGAGGGTGAGGTTGTATTTATAGGACAAAAGGGATGAAGGGAGTTAAGGATTATTTGAATAATATTAAGGGATCATCCCAAGAGTTTGGGCGTTCGAATGCCACTTATGTTGATCTATTGGGATAAGCCTCCACGAGGGTTTTATTCTAGAAGGATCTTTATTATTTTCTTTTTGCCTTGTAAAGAGTGCCGATGCACATTATAAATAAGAAAATGGCGTTAGGGAGAGATGATGCTTTCTGTACAAAGGAAGGAAGTGTCACCGACACATGTTGTCAATGTGCCACCTACCTCGGACAAGTATGATGCCTATTATAAAAAGGAAGAGTGCATTAAGATTGACATCATTGGAAACCTAAAAGGTAGAACCTCATTCCAAGCCATTTGACACAAATACTCTAGGGATTTAGGAAAGTTCAATGGTACACATCTTATTAGCATAGTGACGAAAATATTTTGATGTAATAGTAAGACCTAGGAAAATCTTATTTACATGCATATGCATGAGGGAAGGACACTACCTAGTATGCATGGGAACTTGTTGTGCGAGAACTTGAATGTGTTAGGCATTTGTCCCAAGATGAGATATTTGCTATGAGAGCAATAGCTAGTTCCTGGAGTTGAGACTAGAGTTCTTTGTGGGTGAAATATTTTTACTTCAGCGAGAGAAGGATATGTTAGTCCCTATGGTGTCATGGCTTATGCTCAGGGTGATTGTTAAGCAAGTAGATTGGTTGCTCGGTGGTCTATGGTTGGGAGGAATGTGATTGTTCCAACTCTAGTTTCTTCTATAAGCTAAAACAAGTTCATATATGTATATATTATACTTATTCCAATTTGTTTCCTAATATATTTATTTCAATTTTGTTGTTGTTTCTTGTTGTTCACTTCAAGATGTACATTTGATGGAATGTTAGTAGATGTTTCAATATTCCTGCCTCTATGCTATTCCCCAATTTTTGCTTAAATCTTAAAAGGATTGTTCATTATTAGTATGTTATTTATGAGTTTACCTTGTAAATATTCTATTTAATTGCTTCAAATATATGTCTCTAGAATCCTAGAGAGTATTTTTATTTATACTTGACATGTAATCTCTTGTGGAAATTGTAATATCATAGTACTAATACTATAACCATTGTTCAAGCTATTCTTATCATGTTTAGGGTAGTTTATAGTTTTCTACAACTATTAGTCATTTACTTCTAAGCTTTTGTTTGAAAACGATGTCTACATAGTTACAACAACTTAAACTTAAAGTTTATTTGTTCACTATAGTATGTACATGAGCACACAATCACAACATAGAATCATTTTAATAAATAAGCAATGTCCAAATAATCAATAATTAAATTACTATTATATACTAAGCATAGTCACGACCCATCATCTTACTTCAAGCCAACATTGCCGAATATACAACTCCAAACTAAGAATTATGTTCATAATAAATAAGAAACCAAGTCGAAATAAAGAATCGATATACATTTATCAAAACTACTTGTGGATATCAAACATGAGAAAGTAAATCGTTAAACAACCTTTGCAAGCAAGGGAATAGGCTCACAAGAACGCAAGCATTAAAATGCTATAGTATGTTAACCGACGGTTAAGCCATAACAATATCAACACTCGGAACAATTATTAAATATTTGCTTAAAACCCATAGTCAAAAGATTGCAATGTCTGTATAATCAATACATTAGCCAAAGAATGACAATAACCATCATTACCATGAGCACCGAGCTCGACCAAGTTTCCTAAACATTAAACATTCAAGCATGAGTAGACTCGATAATCTATGTGGTAAGGAGATACACCGTTTATGGCCATGTCACCCTCTACTTAGAAAATGATTAAACATCAATAAACAGAGTTAACATATAGTGGTTGGGATCGAATCCCTAAGAGAAAGAACATACTTGGTACCTGTGAAAATAGCAGTGACCAACAACTATCAAATAACATAATATTGTAAATGGTTGATGTAGAATGCATGCCACAAACACGATGACTAAAACATATATTCATATAAACAAAGATTTTAATAAGTGTAATGATACCAATGAAGGGTTGAACCTCTCCTTCAATCACAACAAATTAGAAGTCTACAAAAGATACCGTGCATTGCAAGTAGCTACAAGTAAAAAGTAAATAATAAAAAAATTATAGGAAACCCATGAAAAAATTGAACCTTGAGCAAACTGCTCCAAAATAAGAGCAAAGACGCAACATTTGCAAAATGAACAATATAGTACATATAACAAAAATAAAAGTATTTGGTTATCAACAATCAAGGAAATTCCTATAAAAGAAAGTTACAATAATGGTGTGAATACAAGCCACAACAATAGCATGGTTTAAAACCTAAGCCCCATTACGGGTGGTACAAAAATAAATATAGATCTCATCCATGATCACTAGTAACCCTAAGAATAGATGAAAAGGAAACCAAAGTACCTTTTGAGAGGGGCTTCATTCGTCGTCTCCCAGTTGTCATCAAAGCACAAGAACCTACAACAACACACACAACGTGGTAAGTACTATGTACGGAGGTAAGTGAATATTACAGTAATCAAGAAACTCGCCTAAGTAATGAAACTCATCGCCATAGCTCATAGTAAGAGAAGGGGCCCAACCGAGGGATCCCTCATAATCGCAACTGTAACTTCCCATCAAATAAAAACTGTGACCATTAGTACTCTAGAAAAGAATAAGACCAAATATCATGTACCTAAATAATATAACTAAGCTTATTTTGCAAAGTCGAGACATAGAAGGTGGATAAGCTAGCCCTGGTGGATACCTCGTAGTAAAAGAGGCTCACCATCAATGCCAACTAACAATTCAAACTGTCATCGGGATACACCAAATATAAGCAATTAAATGCATATCTGAACAACCATAACCACAACAAAAGCTCACCATTGTTGCAAAGGAAGAGAGCCGAATGAAATCAGAGGTAGAAGACCGATGGCCACCATTGTTGTACAGGACAACACACCCTTGCAACCTAGGTTATGGGGTTACCAACTTACTAATAGACTTGCAGAAAATCAACTTTTATAGAAAATGAAATGAGAATAAGAAGAGAGTTTGGCTTACCCGGTTTATGACAGTTGATCCAAGCTTGGCCTTCTCTCGCTTCATCTTCTCCAAAGATTCCAGGGTTGCTTCTCTTCACCTGCAAAGAGCCAATTCTTCAAGAAATATCTCATACATATATATATATATATATATATATATCAAAGGTTAAATGAAACACACATTGATAATACAAATAACATCATTCATTAACCAATATACATGAGAAAAGCACAACACAAAGATTGGAAGAAGAATTCTTTTTATTAACAAACAATAAATAGGTGAGAATACAACCCAGCTTTTGACACAAGGACTTCTCTGCAACTAAGGAATCTGAGTTTTGCTGCTCCATGGCTCTGAAGGTATACCACCAGCACAACTTTGCTCTTCTAGAATTGATTAATTTGCCCCATCCCAAGGCCTCTATTTATACATTGGGAAATAGAGTGGTTTCGAAGGTTAGGATGGTTGAGACAGTTGGGACAGTTATGGATTAAGGCCCAACCAATCTCATATAATCATGATTTATATTTTTTAAGGTCGAACTAAGGTACACGCAAGTGTTTATATAAGCAATGCGCATATGACACTCTTGTTGCTCAAAGGGAACTCGCGTGTTCAATGTACACATGGGTTGCAATGCACATAGTCGCGTGTGACACATGAGTTGCAATGCACATTGTCGTGTGTGCAACCCTAGACTCAGAATAAAAATATATCAAGTTGGTATGGAGATCATGCATCAATGGTCAATCACATCTATAGTGTTTTGGCCACTTCAATCCTAATTGTCCTTTTGTGTGCTGACATAATGAATGTCAACACTTGGATGGAGAAGTGCCATTTTCGTTGATAACAGATTCCCCCTAATGTGTGAGGTCAGAGGGAAGCGATGGTCGAAATACATTACAATATTTATCTTGGAGAACTCAGAAATACAAGGTAGCAGAGGAAGTACCTGAAACAAATACATATCAATGTCATTTACAAAATAATATCTGAGGATTCCATGTTCAAATACTGGAACACTAGCTCCTTTACAATATTTGATTACATCATATGATACGGGTACAAGACCATGTTTATTACAAAGGTGGATCGAAGCCACAATATACAATGATGAGTCTTCAAAATCAGGAAGTTGTGTAACTGATCATAACATATTCTTGCGCAACTTAG
This sequence comes from Pseudotsuga menziesii, assembly GCA_001517045.1. NCBI lineage: Eukaryota > Viridiplantae > Streptophyta > Pinopsida > Pinales > Pinaceae > Pseudotsuga > Pseudotsuga menziesii. Next base: position 112,137 of record LPNX010447607.1, read on the forward strand.
GTTATAGATATGAACCTAAGGTCTTCATTGAAATCCAAGGGAACCCGTACAATCCCTACCATGTGAATAGGTGTGCTAAGTTGAACATGGAAAGGAATCAACAGATTGTCAATCAATAGGTGGAACTGACAAAATGAATCAAAGGAGTTCATCAATAACGATAGTGAAACCTCAGGTACCATCATCAAAACTCTAGGTCTTCATCTTCAGGAAGTACTGATGATGAAACCATACTGTGATGAGGAAGCTAATAGATCCTCCAACGGATCACAAGTGACTAGGAACTGGATACGGGAAGGTAGACACAAGTAATACTTAGATAATATAATGATGGAATCAGGCTAATAATCAAATGCAAGGATAAATCCTTGAATAGTGAGCACGACACAGAGATGACCCAAGGTAGCATTTAACTTACAGATAGAACAACTAGATTTATCTGACATGTAGGAGACATGTGCAGCTTCCCCATGTATAAAGGACAAGTGGAGAAGTAAAGACTCGAAGTGATAGTTGAGATGGAAGGATAAACTGAAACATCAGTATTGGAAAGTTCATAAAGTGCTATGTTCAAGTATGACATGCTGCCACTGTTTATAACCCAAAGATAAAACTTCTTCCGTATCTTTCCTGTTAAATTTTAACGAGTCTAGGAAAGTCAAATCGAGTCGCTCTTCATTTTTTACGAGAGGGGAGAGAATCATGCTTAATAAGGTCACTGATTCATGGATTTAACGAGCCCGAAGTGGTACATGCTCACTGGTGTTTTCATGTTTAGAGAGTTTGAAAAATTTGAAGAAGACTCCAAGGGGGTGCTTTTTCGTCCAATTTAGTCTCCCGAGGCCAGAAAAGTATAAAACATACTAAGAAGAACTCTCTTAGCGTCCGAAGAAGTAAGGCGCACCTTTTTCGTACTTAGTCAGGGAGGTCTGAAAAATGTTAAATTACCACCTACCCAACGCCCCTTCAAAATCAGCTTATAGCCTAAGTTTTACGAGTGTGAAGGAAGGAAAGATCACTCGGAAAGATCCATTTGAGTACGACAAATGGGGCTTACAACAATAAACTCGATGCTTTGTTCTTTAGTGTTTAACAAGCATGACAAAGGCATAAAGTACACTCAAAATATTTTTCATGTTTAGGTCTAGAGCACGAAAAAGAGAAAACTAAGCTCATACTAGGTGCTTCTTTTCCATAAATTTAGTCCCCTGGGTCCGGAAAAGCGATAACCCTATACCTGAGAATACTCTTCAATTCCATAGAAAAGATAGTGTTCATTTTTCGTATTATTCCAATGGTCTAAAAAAGCGATAACTTACCACCAATGTGGATGCCCATTCACATATTCTTAACGAGCCTGAATGGACAAGTTTACTCGGCAATCAAGTCTATTTTGAGGAGTTAGACCTGGGCCTAAAGAAATTCCATAAGGGCGGGCAGCCTTATAAAGGGGATAGCTTGTAAAAAGCGACTAAAATGAGGCTCAATTTGGCATGAAAAATAGCTAAGAAGGCTCCCCTGAACTTATGAAAAATGCGGCATGAGTACCAAAAGACAACAATGTGTTCTAAACTAGGGTACTCATGGAAGGAAGGCCCTATCCACGGAAGAACAATGGTATAGACAAGGTAAAAATGGTTAAACACCAGAGTCTGTGGTCAAAGTAGTGATCCTAGGGTTAAACGGATTAGGTATAAATGCAAAAAATATATATGAATGACCAAAGTCCTACCCTATATGAGTGAATAATGACTTTAAATGACCTTGGACCTATTGCATTAGGAAAAAATGGCATGGCATTAGTTCAATTTATTACAAAATTATGAAACTATAGGCCAAAAACCCACAATTTGAAATTTTTTCTATATATAGTCCAAAAATACCATTTCAAGTTTTTACCCAATATAGGCAATTTTTACCTCTGACTTCAATCGCCCGATGTGGACAAACCAGTGGGCGATTTTCGATTCCGTAAGTTCCAAGTAAGCTAGTTCTCCTTGCTCTTCCATTACAACCGCTTCAATTTTAAATTTTATGCAAAATTTTGAAGTTTAAGCCTGCCCTAGGGAGGCCACACGATACATGCGGGTAGGCGACTTACACAGTCGCATACATGGGTTTTACACGTGACCTTCCTGAAGGCAACTCGTGTGTCATACGCAACCTATTTAAAAGACAGTTGCGTGTACTGCGCGACATAGGAAAAAATAAGTTATGGACAAAATCAAATTATTTTGATAATTTTAATGTTTGATAATGGTTTAATGGGTAGGTTTAACCATTGTGTTGGAGTGGAGGGAGCGAGAACATGAAGATATGGACTGAGTCGCACTCCAAAGTTCCCCCACTATGCAAGCGTTGTGGAAAAGTGGGCTTTTGAAGTTATTTTGTACTTCACCTATGTAGGTCGGTGTCCGTTTACTCGAATTTTTTATTGGCTACTGGGACCATGACCTTGGGGCCTTTGACCTTCAAGGTGAAATTTTGGAGGTGGCATTGGAAGACATATACTTCATTACAGGTTTGTCTAGATAGGGAACGCCTATCAACCTCGAGGGTACTGGTAGGGGCAGTGACCCCATGAGTGTTCAGGATTACATAAACAATTACTGCCCCGTCGGGGAGTCAGGAAAATGGATCAATCATCCGTATTGTTCATATCAGTAACTTCCCACAGCATGTGCTGGCAATTACTATAGTGAGGGCTATAAGATCATCATCGCTTCATCTTGCTACTCGGAACCAGATGAGAATTGCTGTAGAGTGCCTGCAAGGAACTGTGTTTGATTGGTGCTCGAGAATAATCTTGATCATGAAAAAACAACTCTTTGATAGCAAGAGAGGTCGGCGAAAGAATTTTGGATATCCCAATGTATTGGTGGCCTTATTTTTTGAGAGAGTGTCTGCAATCAGCCCTGCGGTACCACTTCCAACATTTTCTCCTCGTCATCCTAGACTGACTAGGTGGGGAGAGATTTTCCTTCACTAGGGCGGCAGCGGGTCAATTCAGAGTGTGTATGACGATGATTTCTACTTGTGGTGGGGACGAAAGTTGACAGCACTAGATCATTTTCCATACGTTGGTTTAGAATTTCGAGTTGACAATGATCTCGTCCTCCCTCCCGGAGGAGTATGGGGAGCGCTAGGTATTTTGGTTTTTTAAGTTTTTAAATTTTTATGAATTTTTATCATAAAAATATATACATATGTATAAGAGTTTTTAATCCATTTAATGTTTAAAATGAAGATATTGGGCTTGTCCTCCCTGATGGGCACCCCAGGATGTATGTACGACCAGTGGTAGGGGAATATCATGGTTTGATCAGGGTACTCAAGGGGAAGCTGGCCAGGCTTACCCAAAGAGTCCCAACCATACGCATTGAGCAGATCCCTGCCATCATGCAGGAACTTGTTGTCGGAATTCCACCTACTTGGATATGCCTTATGCATAGGGTAGCCAGGGCTATACTTGTCTACATAGAGGCTGCTGTAGCTGAAGAAGCTGAGGAGGTTAGTGATCAGGGTGACCATGGTGATCAGGATGACCAGGGTGGTCTGAATGAACAGGGTGGTCAACATTAGATCTAGGGGCATTTTATGGATTGCGATCCAAATTTTGTATATTTTTATATATGTATATATTTGTGACCCGATCTAAGGATAAAAAACTCGACCTATCACACACACACACACACATATATATTGTTGGTTTATTTGCATGTATTCGCAATATATCTGTTATGTATTTTTATAAAATGTGTGTTAAGTGACAATCTAAGATATAGTTCACATATGCATCAGTTAATGAATTCTGATTTCTTACAATATGATTAAATGAAATAAAATCAAAATTTCTTTCCAATAACCTAACTTGAAAAAACTGACGTAACACGATAGGGTTTTGCACCTAAAAAAGCTCTATTGAGTTGGGAAACCACCAGTTGAGAGTCAAGTCTGACTTCCAACTAGGTGATTCCATGTGACAAGGCATCCCATAAAAGCTCAATGATAGTTCTGTATTCAGCCACATTATTGATAGAAAGACCTAGGCAAGCGCCTCCAGAGGAAACTAACTATCCTGAAGGTGAGTAAATAACCCATGCGGCTTAAGCTAGGTTGCAAGTGTGATGACTAGCGCCATATGCAAAACCTACGAACCATTTGGAAGACATTTGTAACAACCAACAGATGATATAAGAACAAAAACCTGATAACTATTGTACATAAAGTTACATACAAGAAAAATACAAGAAAAAGTGCTAAACCTAAGCATAGTACTATTTCAGGTAGATCCCATTTCTAGGCTTCGACAACTTATATTCCCTTCGAAATCAGTTAATTCATATGCCCCTTTTTTCAAAATTTTCATCACGACATAGGGTCCTAACCACATAGACCTAAATTTCCCTGCCCCCAGGGGTTCTTTGTCCTAATCCCAGAGCAAGACAAGCTCCCTTCAGAAAAAAAAATCCTAGGTTTGACCGATTTATCATATTTATTTTTAACCCTATTTTTATGAGTCTCGTTTGCTGTCAACACATCTATACATTGTTCATCTAGATGTTCTAAATGTAGCAAATGTTCTTCCAATTCAGTCGTGTCAGGTAACACATGAATGGCAATTTTTAATGATGGGGTTTCACATTCAACAGAAGTTACTGCTTCCAACCCGTGGACGAGTTGGAAAGGTGAGAACCCTGTGGCAGTTTTCACGTTGGTTCGATAAGCCCAAAGTGCAGGATACAACATAATGTGCCAATTTGACCGGGTTGTGTTAATAGTGCGCTTGAGAATAGTCTTCAAGGTCTTATTGACTGCCTCGACTTGACCATTCACTTGCGGGTAGAAAGAAGACGAGTGCTCTTGTTTAAACACTAACATAGTAGCCAATTCGGTCATCATGTTGTTTTGGAAATGACTGCTGTGGTCAGTGACAGTCTCTTTTGAAATACTGAAATGTGCGATAATCTGGTTGAAAAGGAAAAAAGGTACAGTTTCCCTGCCATCCCTGAAGCTGGGAATCACCTTTGCCCACTTCGTAAAGTAATCCACAACGACAATGATGTATTTGTGCCCCCAACTGAGACTGGGTTACACATCACGTAATCTATCCCCCACTTGGTGAAGGGGCCCACTATGATGACGAAAAATATTGGAGCAGGATGTGACCGCATATTTATGGTGTAAAGTTGACAAGGATGACAACGCTTCATGGCTTACACACAATATTTAAAGTTCGTGGCCCATAAATAACCGTCACACAAAATCTTTTGGGACGTTGCTAACCCAGATAAATGACCCCCACTTGCTCCTCTATGGACTTCATTTAGGACACTCTCAGCCTCTTCATGGGTGAGTCACTGACATAAAACATAGTCTACCCCTCTATGGTATAAAGTATCCCCAATGATAAGTTAGTTTTTTGCATGTATGCGTAGTTTGCGTCATTCTTCCCGCGAAAAGGTTGCAGGACACTTCAAAGTCTGGAGATAGACAAGTATATCTCCATACCAAGGATCAGAGGTGGAAATCAGAAAAATGTGCTCATCTGGGAATGAGTCTTCTTCAACTGCTACATCTTCTTCTATTGGAAATTTTGCAAAAACTAAGGAATTTTTCGATTTGGTGAATTGAAAATCCAAGTCAAACTCCTGGAGAATGACTATCCATTTGTTGAATTTTCCCCCAACTATGCGTTGGGACAAGACATACTAGAAAGGATTGACATCTACCACTACTTTCGTAGTTCTCAGTAAGATGTAGTGACGTAACCTCTGCACAACATACACAGCTCCTAAAGACAAATTTTCAACGTGGGAGTACCGAATTTTAGGGCCAGCTAAAGCACGACTAAGGTAATAGACGACATGCTCTTGGAGCTCATCATCTTCCTGGACTAGGACTACCCCAATGGTCGACTCGGATGCGGCTAGATACAATATAAAATCATGAGATTAATCTGGCGGACGCAACAAGGGAGACGACAACAAAGCTTTCTTTAATGCCTCGAAATCAAGTTGTGCGGTTTCATCCCATACAAATGGGGTGTCCTACTTCAACAGGTGCATGAAACCTTTGGTGATCTTGGCATAATTCATGATAAAACATTGAAGAAAGTTAAATTTCCTTGCGGGCTCTGAATTTTCCTGATAGAACGAGGAGGAGGCAAATTTACAATGGCCTCAACTTTCAAAGGATCCACCTGAATACCTTTGTTAGAAACTATGAACCCGAGAAGCCTACCTGAATTTTTCAATACAAAAGGAATTTTATTATATGCAAATGTACCCTAAGGACAAATGAAATCCATTTTATTTTGGTCTTCTAGCTTGATCTGCATCTGATTGTACCCAAAAAAACCATATAGAAACGAAAAAACCTCACTCCCCGCACAAGCATCAATGATTTGATCTATGAATGGTGCGGGGTGGTTATCCTTAGGATAAGATTTGTTTAAATCACGAAAGTCAGTACATACACATATCCTCCCTTGCTTTTTATCGATAGGAACAAGATTGGAAACCCACCCTGTTAAAGTGACCAGGTAAATAAAACCAACTTTCAGCAGCTTTTTCACTTCAGCCTTAACGACTGCTTCTTTATGCGGGTTTACAGGTCTAAGTTTTTGTCGAACTGGTTTGGCATCAAGATAGGTTCGGATTTCATGTTTGACTATCGATGGATCTATGCTTGGCATCTCCTCATATGACCACGCAAACATGTCACGAAACTCCTTAAATAAGGCCGCATAGATAGAAATCTCCTCTGGAGAGCAGCTTGCACCAATATATACATTTTCCATGACGTTGGGATTTGCAGAGATGTTGATAAGGATAATAACAGAAATTTTTGCCATATTCCCCTTGGCAAAGATTCCTTCCCTTGGTAAGGGATTGATCGCTATATTAGCATCACCTGCTAGTCTCACATGCAACTCTTGATTTTCAATCCTGCTTAACTCTAGAAGAAAGTAGGATCTATGGTGAAGATCTTCGTAAATCTTATCTCACCCACTCATAGCTTCCAAAATGGCTTCGTCTGAAGGCAAAACCATGTCTAAGCAGTCGTCAGTATACAAAGAGTTCTCTGCCCAAGCAAGAAGATAGGATTCTTTCGACTCCACTGAGACTGTAGGAGGAACCAGAATGGGATCAACAGTGGTATTAATGATAGCTTAATAAGCTACTTCCATTGTTGATAAGGGCACTTTAGGTTCGTGGTGGGAAGGAAGGACCCAAGGATATGTTTGATCGACAACTGTTATGATAGACTTCCCCACACTGGTAGAACCTAAGTAATGTATCGGGCCTAGGATACCAAAGCTGCCCATTAACGACGAGTACATACCAACCCCCAAGATCTCATTTACTCGTCTAACCCGATCAACCAATAGAACAGTGGACTCATTAGTTTACATACGACCCTTCTCAGTGAAACTGAGTTGGTCAATAGTAACCAAATTCCCTTCGTGTGGAAACACTACCACTCAAAGAACGACCAAGGTGATTGCACACATAGCATAAGTCCAACTTCTCCCCATAAGCAAGTTATAATCCAATAAGGCATCAATCACATCTACTTCAACAGACACTGCCTTCCTTGCCAACTTAATCTTGAAATATGGTAGGATACCATGTGGATGAAATGACCTTCTGTCGAAAGCAGTAAGTAAGGTGTTCGATGGAACTAGCTCTGGAGATCCAAGAGCCTTCCAATAAGACAAAGACATTACACGTGGATTCTGGAAGCACCTTCGTCAACAACTATACTTCCAATGGTCTTTCCACCATGGATGACATATATTGACAAAGCCACATGATACGGCAGGAAAATCTTAACATAAAACAAATTAAATTTCGCCATAAGGCTCAATGAATCCATACTACCTAAGGCTGCTAAGAGTGCATCTCGCTGGGCGGGACAGCTCCATAGCACCTCCAAAGCCGACATTGCACATGGGGTTTGGGATAAATCTTCAACTACAGAGCAATTGGTTGTAACCCTCGCATTGGGATTATGCAATGTTTTCTTAAAGACACCTTTTGGTATCTTAGGCATAGGTTTGGTAGGTTTCTCGATTATGAGAGGGTTAGAAGTTTCACCTATAGACTTACCCTTCTCCAGAGCCTCCGTCTTACAGTTCTTATTTCTAGTCTGGAGTAATGTCTTGGATCGAATATGTTGATATAATTTTGGTCAGGGGCATTAGAAATGCCCCCAGCTACGTTAGAAACTGAAGCTGCATTCTATCCTTAGGGAAAAGGATCCTTTAGGACAGCCGGTTGTTGATTTTTTAGCAGCTTCTGAGCTTGATCTATAAGAGGGCATTGATGGGTCAAGTGATCTTCCTAGCACAACTTATAGGGAAATTTCACCTTCTTCTTCTATTTTTTGCCCCCATCAGCATTATTTATGGGTTTAGGCTTGTTTTGGTTTCCCTCACCTTTCTTCCCCTTTTTCTTTTTCCCATCGGGCTGTTGAATTCCCTTTTGGGAGGATTGAGCAAAAACATTTGCGTTTTGGTGTGAGGGTGCAGCCTTTGCTGCCTCTGCTGTAGACTGTTTAACGGACAACTCATGGAGTTTTTTTTCCAAAGACTCTACAGTGGGAGATTTAACTGAACCAACCACGCCATCAGCATGGGGTCTAGGATTAGGTTTCTTGACACTATGTGTTGGACGTGGTGCATTAGCTATGATTTCATATAGTATCCCAGACTAAGAATATATCAAATCTAAATGTTGGTCCCTGAGGATAGCCTCTTCCTCATTAGTTACTCCCGAGGTGGATGCATCCTTAGATATATACTGTGGTAAGGAATTAAGGAACCATTCTAAGAGAAACTCGGGAGGGATAGTGGCCTTGATGAGCCTCTTCCACCTTCGCCAATCTTGGATATGATCTGAAATGTGAGTGGATTTTTCCTACCAAAAGGTGGACAGTAAATATGTATCGACATCATACTGGACAAGAAGTTGGAAGTGGTTAAGGAACACATTGGCTAGGTCCCAAAAACTGTCAAATGCAGTAGAGGAAAATTCAATATACCACTTTGCTGCGGCACTAGTGAGAGTTCTTTGGAACAATATCAACCGAACGGTTTCATCATTCAGTGAGTTGGAAGAGCACCACAAGTGAAAGGTGGTGATATGATCCCTTGGGTGTTCACCAACTCTGCCCTCGAATTTTGGAATGTCGGAGGGTAGCTTAGTAGGGACAGGTGGCCAAGTGGCATCATGTTTCACTGAGTCATTCATTAAATTGGACAAATATGGAAAGTTTAAAGTTGTTAGGAACGAAATTTTAGGCCTAACCGGAGCCTGAAAAGTCTGAGCTTGGGGAGTAGAAGGACTTGCCCCCTGGTTCCAAAATGTAAAGGCAGGGTTTCCCCCAACTACCGATTGCAAAGTAGTTAGACTAATTTGGAATGGATTCCACCCATAAGCTAGTGGATTATTTGTGTGCAGTGCAGTGTATGTGGTTTGAGCCGCTCCAATTGAGACTAGAGTCTGGAAAAAGGAGCAGGTATCCCTCCGCTAAAAAGTGAAAAGGCAGAGCTTGTGAATGGACTCGAAACTGGTGTTTGGAAACCTTGACCATAAGAGTTAGTATTCCAAATTGCATCCCCACATATGCAGGCATAGGGCCTACATAAGGAGTGTATGGGGGAATGTGCCCTCATTCCATGGGAAACCATGGACAAATGAAGAGGATCCAACAGGACCACTCTGAGCAGTGTGTGCAAAAGAGGGTGAAGCAAAAGGTGCACTAGGGATCCCAATGACCACCCCTCCAGAAGATCCTACTACATTTGTGGAAGTCAGTTGTTGAACCACCCGACTAGCTCGAGTTAAAGGAGTAGCAGGTATATTTGTTCTAGGAGTACCAACCAGGGGAGGTGGAACTCCTTCAGCCGAAATGCCTGATATGGGGGTATATGGACCCTATCCTGAGCTAGCCATAAGTCTACTCATGGGAACACCCATCACAGGTAAATCAAATGGAAGAACCTGGACCGTCACATTGGGAGTGTTAAACGGAGATAAAGTTTCCTTAGATTAATATGTTTCTCGTACTTACATATAAATAATGAATTAAAGAGCATAGTAATTATATAAGCAAAGGTCTCAATAAAAAAAGTTGATGTATAATAATAGACATACTAAGGTGTTCATTCACATCTTTACATAAAAAATGTTATTTTAGGTTTATGCTTATATTATGTATTTCTTATTATTATGTCCCCGACAGGGTAAATATATAAATCACTCAGGTGAATTAATTTAGGAGGTAGGTTAAAAATTTTGGCATTTCAAATGTTTTTGCTATAGTTTGTATCAATTTTTTTGGGAGGATTATTTAAATTTGATTTATCTTGCTTCCTATTTGTCTATATAGGTGACGTAGGCCTCAGACTTTGTATCCCAAGCCCCGGCGGTGAGCTTGCATAAGCAGAAAATGATCATTTTGTGGAGAGACTGTTGTTACAGTTAATTGCTTCGATTCTCGAAAAAAAACCATGAATGTTCTTTTAAACATGCTATTAAAGATATCCCAATTATTTTTTATTATTTATGTTACAGTTAATTGCTTGGATTCTTAAGATATCCCAATTCTTTTTATTTTATTTTATTATTTATATATAATACAGTAACAAATTGATGTATAAATGAAATGGCGGTGGCCATAAATTAGATTCAATCTCTCTCCCAGACGCGCATGTTTGCTGCATGGCCAACCAATCCCTTGCAGTTCAAAAGCATATGAACCTCTGCACTAAGCCCTAGGGCTTGACCTGTCATTTTCCTACACAACAACAATAATTCTAATAAATGACTTGTGAATAGTGATTCCAACGAACCAGTTTAGTTGTGGAATTATTAATAAATGAAGTAGGGAACAAACGGTGATAGATTTCAATGGTCTAGATTTGTTTGTTCACTTTCCTATCGTTGACAGTCTCAGTGTTGGATGTCGTTCATGGATTCCCTTCCTTTCCTTCAATTTTAGATACTCTACCTCTACTGTATACCCCGAAACTTCTGCTCATCCAATCTTCTTATCGCTTTGGAGAACCGCTTGGTAAACAATCTTCAGATGAGAAATGTTCTTATTTGAGTGCGTGGTGGCTTAATGTAACACCCCGGTTTTGACCCCGTTTGCATGATGTATATAATGTAATTAATTGTGGTGAGGAGCTAAAGGAAAATGCCCCACCATCGATTTGGTTGTGTATGTTTCGGCAATAGGGATAGTTGCCGATGGTATATCGTGCTATTCGGCACATTATAGTTTGGCATCATGTAAATACGCACATCAATTAAAATAAACCTATAGCCAGCTACGACGGTGCAACGTTGAATGAAAAGGGCATGATTCCAAAGGATAAGGGGGGGGAAATGATGAACCTTGAGTCATGGGGAAAAAAAAGCTACATGTCATCACACTGTCGGTTTTGTTCAACTTCCCTTGTCTCATCCAACCACCTTTTTTTTAATGTTCTGCTGATTTGTTGAGGAATTTAGTGCTGGAAGTGGAGGGTGGCAGGACTGTCAGTCTTTGCCACATGCTCACTCCACCAGTCCTCTCTCCACCTTCACATGGGTAAGGGAACCATCACTACGCACTCTCTTGGGATTTTGGGGGTTCACTCTCACGGAGGGACGCGCAACAGGGGGGCCGGTTCATCTTCCTCACACAGAGCCGAGTTAAGAAGGGGTACAATTTTCTTGTTTGGGGGTTTGTTTTCCCTCTCTCACACTGTTTGTCAGTCGGTGGTGGTTTTCCTTCCATTCACGCAGAGAACTGGTTTTCCTTTGGCATTATTGAGCTATGTATTGTTTTCCATCCTTCGTGGTGGATCGTGAGCTGTAGACCACTGTGTTTTCTTCCATGTTTTGCCTGGGCTATGTCTTTTTCGCTTGCGCACAGGTTGAGAGTTTGTTTCTTCCCCTTTTATGCCTGTGTAAGTTCTCCAAAAATTACATTGGGGATTGTGTGTGCTGTGGGCTTGTGGATGTGGGTTGGCTATTGATTCCCACACCCGCTGGCTGAGATTTTCCGTGTCTATGCTGGGAGTTCTACTTCTTCCCCAACTACAGACTGTGTAAGGTTGCCAGAGTTCTCATTGTGAGTATGTGGCTATTGATGTACCCTGGTTTTTGGGTTGCTGCTGAGTTGTTTTGGCCACGGTAGGGCCAAGAACAACCCTGAGTTGTCTTGTGGACTTGAGTTGTGTTTCACTTTTTGTTTGGGGTTGTCACCCGGTTGTTTTTTCCTTCTTCACAGAGCGGTGAATGGGTTGTTTTTCTACGGTATGGGTCTTTGGACTGTCGAGAGTGGGATTAGAGGCTGGGTATGCTTGAGTCCACTAGCTTAGCATTTAGCCTTTCCTAGCTCCTTGACGACCTGGTAAGCCCTACTATGTGTGCTTAGCTGAATTGTGTACCTTGGCTATGTGTAAGCCTGCATTGACCCTTATTCCTTGAGGAATCATGCCCAGCTTGGGGGTGGCAGTGTTGCTGAGAGATTGATGAGCACGCTGGCCTGTGTTTGGGTGGAATGTTGCAGCGACGTAGCTGGTTGCGGGGTGAGTTCTTCATTAAAAGATAAGTACTCTTGACTATTTCATCTCTGCAATTATATCTACTGTTTCATGAATTATGATGATCATGTTGAATGCTGGAATGTATATGTTTGCTTCCGCTGAATGTTGAGTAACTATGTATCCTTGTATGTTTTATGCATCTTCGTATGTATTATGTAAGCTTTTTAATATCAGCATTTATCCCTGTTCATGTTCATGGGGTTGTTTTCCTATTTGATTGGTGTTAGTAGCGTCTTCTTCGCCGGTCGGAGGGTCGGGGACATTACACTTAATGGGTTTTATGTAGCTACTCGACTAAAGCTTGGTAGGGTGGTTTGTATGCTTAAGTTTAGGTTATGATATATTATATCAACCCTCTTCTCTTACCAGGGCATGAAAAGCCAAAGAGTAAGGTTAGGTATGTGGTCAAGTTTGCACAGTTGGTAAATAAAATCCTCATTTACGCCTAGCAGTACCAGGCAAGATTTGATTTTAATACCAACTGTAAGGATATGTCCCATCCTCTAGCCCTCATCCAAAGAAAAGTTTGTAGCAACCCTATAGGTTTAATGGGCATTGAACTAATCACTAAATTCAAAGTTGGACAAAAGGTAAAATTCGACAGTGGCTTCATTTCTCCGAGTTATTTTTGGTTGCGAAATCCAGTTGCTGTTTAGTCTGCAACTTTTCGCCTTGGCTTCCGTCCATACCTATATTGGTTTAAGCTCGATGAAAGGAGACTTGTCTACCTTTAAAGCTTGGACGACATGAGTTGGATAAAAGACAGATAAAGGTATGCTACTTAATTACTGCATTCATCGCTTCCTTTCTTAGTTTAGCAGGTAACGATTTAGACCTAAATCCATTACTGTAATATGTGTGCAGGGAATACTTCTGCAACAAAAAGAGGGGTTTGGCTTAATATGGTAATGAATCATTGCCCATTTCCAACATTTCCTTCACATTGAAATCCACATTGCTCATGCTAGTTTCAGGTGAATAATATATAATTATTCAAAGAAATGATGAGTTTTCGCCGCCCTACATCAGTGAAATTATTTTAGTTCTGTCCAGTCATTCAACTAAATTATTCGAGTTCTACTGACTCATTGCGGGGTTATTGACTAAATTATTTGAGTTCTGCCATATAAATTACCACTTTAGCGTAGGGGATAGAGGCTTGAAAATTATTTGAGGCTTGGAAAAGAGAATTCCCCAATGGCTTGCTTCACCAGAAGGGGTTCCCAAGCAATGCGGATTGATTGACGAGTTTGCCGAGAAATCATTGAAGGGCTTTAGCACTTCGAGGGTTCAGAATATATATATATATATATATATATATATATATATATATTTTCCCTGCATAGTTTTTTCTTATTTTGAATGCACTACATCTATTTAACTGTTTCTATATTTTGAAAAACCAACTCTTAAAACTATGCTTTTTAATGTTGTATGGTATGAAGACTCCTGATATTAATCCTTGAAATCAAAAAGATTTTGGTTAACCATCTTAATTCATGAAATAAAAAATTATCATAATGTACAGATGGACAACACCATCGAGCTTATAGTGCCTTGCCTCTTACCGTTTGGTATCAGGAGTATAGTAGCATGCTTGGTATCGACACTATATCAGAAGTTTAAAAATTCCACTATTTTGTTTATAGTGAATTTTTTTTACAGGAATATGATGTTTTTTATAATAAATTCAAAATTTGATTTGTCGACATCACCTTATTGAATGCATAAATATATTCATCTCTCTAAAATACTTTAGAGCACTTAGATTATAGAAGTTTAAACACTTTGAGATTTTAAAAATTGCTTCAAATTTTTTACCTGACCTAATTCCATTGAAATTTTGCTGAAAAATGTTATTGGGAAAGTGCAAAGGATAAAATCGTGGAACATCTAGGCTTCATGTAAATGGGTTGAGTTGTAAATTCCTCTCATAATTATTAATATTATATTTGGATGCAACCTTGATCCGGTTCAATTCAACTCACCCTGGTTGGATTTTAAACTTTTGATGTTATTTTAAACAAATAGTGAATTGATAAATTAGATCAATTCAACCTACCAAGGTTGGATCCTTAACGACTGCATTAACTATTAACAATGGTGTTAAATAAAAAAATTTCATTGTTTCCATGGTAAGATGCCATTTCCTAGTTGTAGAAATAATATGGGAATTAAAGAACAAGTTGTTTCAGTTTATAAAATTGATATCTAATATCATGATGGAGTCGTTACCTTGCAAAAGTTTATTATTGTATCTGTGAAGATGTTGTTTTACTTTATGATAAATTAAATTAAATAAAAATAAAATAAAAACCCATCAATGACGAAAACTACCTTTGATATTTGGATGATCAGTGCACCATCAACACAGAGAATGTACACACAACTTTGGATTGGCCATACTTGCTCTTCATTTCTACTTTTTCAGTTCTGAACAATTCACCAAATGCACAAAACAATTAAAAACAAATGGGAGAGAAAAGCACCGGGCATCTTTATTTGCTTTCTATTGAGAATGTGTAAGAAACTGCCTTTTACACAAGTCTGAGAATGCTATTTGAACTAGGCATTTCTATCTTTCTTAATCGAAATGGAAATCTAAGATAGCAGATCTATCAAAAATATTCAATCCAGGGCTTTGTGATTTTAGACTTTAGTTATGTACTCTGGGGTTGTATACACTATGCACTTAGAAATTTGATTTAATATACAAAATCAAAAGGTATCTCTCTGAAATACTGGGAGGGTTTGAAAGTTGGCATCAGTACCCATATGCTGTGGCCATCACGAATACGAAAACAGGATCGATGTTTAATATTGCAGAAGCAAATGTGGCCGAGTGTCTCTCAGCCCTTCAAAGTAAAAATTCTCAAATCCAGTGAAAAGTAAAAATTCCAAATGCAATCATTACTTAGATAATAATATTTAATTTAGGCAATAAAGTTTGCAGTTGTACAAAACAATTTGACTACCCAGAAATTGCAAGCATAATTGGAGACGACAAACCAGAAGATTACAGATATTCCCCAACATCAACTATAACTATTCATTTCATTGTAATAATTTATTGGTTTTTTTAATGGTCATATGATCCGTTTTAATAGTATATAAATCCAAATTTATTTTAAATAATTATTATTTTAATTGTGATTTATCAATCAAATTATGAAACTATTAACAAAATGATTAAATTTATAAATTTTTTTGCCTTAATAAATTTGATAATTCTTTTAACAATTCATATTCAAAGAAAATTTAAAAGTAGTCTTTTATCTTATTTTTATTAGAATTCTTTTAAGCATTACATAAATAAATCATATTCAAAATTTAAAAATATGAAATCATTTTATCTTATTTTTATTAAAGGAAATAATAATAAAAAAATTAAGATTTATGAAAGTCTTTTAATGGTTGGAATTATTACAAAATTTAAAAATATGAAATCTTTTTATCTTATTTTTATTAAAGGAAATAATAAAAATAAAAATTAATATTTATGAAAGTAATTTTAATAGTTAAATTATTAAAAACACAGTGATAACAATATTTTCATTGTATAAATTGAATCAATTGAAAATAATTTTTTTATTTTTTAAATATTAATTATTTAATTTTTTTTTCAATTTAATAGATATAATAAAGATTCACATTTTATCTATATAGAGTAAATGGAAACACCATCAGTAAATGAAAAAATATAGGTTTTCGGTCACTCCAAATCTCAAATATCTAGCACATCCACATAGTTTTTTCCTAGATAGAGATCAAACACTCATGATATAGTTATGGAATGGAAAATAAATTTGTAAAAAAAAAAAAATATTCTTCATATTCTCTTAATTAGTCTCATTCACCAAAGAAAAATGTTATGTAAACAACCATGCTTCTATCTCATTGTCCAAATAGGTCAATCACAAATGCAAACACCCAAGCTTCTATATCATTGCCTCAATGGTTCAAAACATAGTGCTACCAACTAGCTCAATCATTTTGACATCTGCAAGGACTTGGTGCTAAGCAGCTCCACTCCCCTTGTTATTTAAGAAATTTCAGGAAAACTTCTCATCCCTATGAACCACCATCGAAATTTATTATCGGGTTCAAGAGCAAATTCAATCTTCTCAATTTATTCTTTTAATGTATCTTATTTTTATGTATCATTAACTAACTAATTACATGGTGTATTCTCCTAATTTTGAGAAACACATTAAAATATATGTGCTTGTATTTTAATAAGTTTGTTTCCTCATTAGCTAGTAGAGTATTTTACTTGTATTTCAGAGTATTGTGATGTTTACTTGGTCTCAGGTCTCAATCTTTTCCTATTTTTGGCCACTTCATTTGATAGAAACTAATGTTTTTCACAGTTTTGCTAAGTCAATTGACCATATTCTATATGTAACGTGCAAAACCAATGATTGTTGTCACAATGTGAATGCCTTTAACAACAACACTAGCTCTTTTTAGTCTTTCCTTGCATTCTCAGTATCTACCATTTCGATGCCTGTGACAAGAAATACTTATCAACATCTTTGCGAACAACTTTGTTAAGTCAATTAACCATATTCTATATGTAATGTGCAAAAACAATGACTGCAACCAAAATGTGAATGCCTTTGACAACAGTAGATCCTTTTGGTCTTTCCTTGCATTCCCATATCTACCATTTTGATGCCCGTGACAATAAATAGTTATCAAAATCTTTGCTATTTTTGTTTTCAAAGCGCATGACACATATAGAAATATGAAAATATATATTGGTTTTATAGCTCATCTAACTTTATTGTATTCCTTTTGGCAATTTTGAAATTTTGTGAATGACTTTTCCATGCCATTTATGTCTATATCCGTTTCCTTCTTTGACTTGCCGATTTCTATTTTATAAGTAATGCCGTGCAATTCGTTGCATGAAATCCAAATCAACATATGCATGTTTTTCACAGCAGTACTTAATTGGATTTTTTCCTCAATGATTGTTATTTCTTTTCAAATTGATGTAAGCATTTGCTAAATTTATATTCAAATTGTAAATTGACAATTTTGAGCAAACTAGGTCACCTCATATTGCTTTCCACACTTACAAAAACAATTGCAACATCCATTGCCAGGTCTCGTAGCTAAAATATAAATAAAAGTTTTAAAGGTTTTATTTATCTTGGCTATGTATATTTGTTTTTAAATTAAGCCTCCAGTTAAAATTGGAACAACTCATGGCAAACAACTCATTTACATGGAAAACAGATATGTGCATCCCTTTGCATGGATTTTTGTGGAACAATTCTCGATTTTTATTTTTAGTGTGTATCAACTATGGTAATAAATTGTTGGAAATAAAATAGAAAGTTGGCATTCAGAGGAGTGATATACAACATGACAGGTATGGGTGGTAATATGACATAATTTACTCCCTTAATATAAGTAGAAATGGACAATGTGTAATAAAAGTTGGCGAATCCAAGCTATCAATAAAACCATGACTGCAATTTATGGAGGGAAACTATCATACAGGAAAAGAATTATATCTTACTCCAAAATAGAGTTAATGGATTAACTAAAAGCAATTGCATTTTATTGGGCACTGATAACAAACACTAACCTTGGGTAGCCCAAGCATTTAAGCCTTAGCTTAAATGTTGTATAAACGGAGTTGAAAAGTATTTATTGAATGCCTTTTATGAAGGTACGTGAATGTAGGGGAAATAGTAAAAGAAATATGGGATTCACTGTCACTGCTTACCTATGATATCTCTTAGGGGGAAATAGTAAAATAAAGAGGGGATTGAGAGTCATTGCTCACCTATGATATCTCTTACGATCGTGCCAAACACGACTAGACCAAATAAAACTTTATATCTAACTACTTACCTATGATATCTCTTACGATCTTGCCAAACAAGACTAGACCAAATAAAATTGTATATCTAATAAGTTTTATAATGACGGAAATGATCAAACAACCATGAGGAGGAAATTGAGATCCAATACTTCCTTGTAGACATAAAATAACAATGTCTTTTTTGTTTTTTTTTCTTGGAAAAAAATCATATTTTTGATTCAAGTGTAAATGAAAAGTACATTCTTCATCAATGTTAAATATGGTTTTACAAGGTATTTATGCATATTGGATTTTATAAATAATATATAGCTCTTCCTAAAGTCATTTAACCATAATGTGTATACAGACACGTCTTAAATAAACTAGAATATGGCTCCATAATAGAATCCCCCCTCCTCCACACACACACCCATAAATAAATAAATATATATATATATATATACATATATATATATATATAACTTGATTGACCTATATTTAGATTGTTTCATTTGTTTTTTTGGTTGAATCTCCATTTCACAAGACGTTTCTCCTTCCTCCTTCATGGCCTTCTTAGGTGTTTGTTTCTAAGATTGGCGTTGTGAATTCTAGAAGGAGAGTTCTTAGAGATGGTTTGATAGACATGGATATAGGCATACTGTAGCTGACACCCTGGTCTATTCTAATCCTCGGAAGCTAACTGTGTTGTTACATGCAACTATGGAGCGCTTGGTCTTGTCCAAAGGTATGCTCTAGTGCTATTTTTCTTTAAGGATCTATGGATTTATAATCTCTTCTAACTATTAAAGTTAGCTAAATGGATAAACTATTTCTGCTATAAAGTGTAGTTTAGCAAATACACTTCTATTGTGCTTGCAAATTGAAGTTCTTTAGCTTAGCACTCTAACTATAAAATTCCATAAGAGTGGTGTTCTTTCACCATAATTTCTCCATGAAACATTTACAACAAATAAAATGAAATAGATTTAATTTGATGTTTCCAAATAATCATCACACCCTAAGATTAACAATAATATTTAATAACATAATTTACATATTTTGTTTAAAAGGAAAATGCAATAGATATAGTAAATGTATTAAATTAAATGTCTCTTATTATTAAATGTTTAAGCAGTAAGCTAAACTCTAGACCATTTGCACTTAAAATCCGGCGAGGGTGTTGAATCAATTTCTGCAATAAAAATTCCAATTTTAACACTGAAAATCTCGTTTTCAACAACAAATCATGTTACATGAGCCAAACTTACCTAAAAAGGTGCAAATGGTCTAGAGATTAGCCAACTCCAATGTTTAATGATATACATTGAATTTTGTTTACAAGCAAGCGTCTAGCCCCAAAACTGAAGTGGCAATGTCGGAGACATTACCACCACGTGGCTCTTGTTATTATAGTTATCATAAAAGTAAATATGTTTGAAAGATAAGTAATGTTTGAATACAAGGGAGTCATGATTGCTCATTATTCCCAACCAAACAAAGAGATAGTCCATGATTAAAATGATTCATATTTTTAGGTGAAAAGTATGTATAGTGTTTATAGATAGTTCATGATTAAATTGATTAATATATTTAGGTAAAATTTATGTATCCTGTTTATATGGATAATTATTCATTAATAGTAACAATTTTGATTGGGCCAAAATGAGTTTTTTATTAAAAAAATATTATCTACTTTTTCCGAAAAGTCTGCCTGCTTTTTGGGTAAAATACTATCTCCTTTTTCCGAAAAGTCTGCCTGCTTTTTGGGTTTGTTACTGCGTTACTGTACCATGGCTGATGCCATGCCAGCTTGTAAAATTTTCAAATTTAATAATAATAAAAATAAAAACATGATCAGAAATACGATTTCAGAATTAATAAAAACATACTTGCGTTGGGCAGGGTGTGCTGGGTGCGCTTAGTGTGGCGGTGAACTTCAAATCTTGATATACAACCTCACAATCTGTAACCATTAACGGTACCATGCTATTCAAATTTCAAAATTTAATGAAACATAGCTAGCCTGGGGCAACGTGTGTGTGTGTTGAAGGTTGTGTGACAGCCTGTACATGTACATAAGTGGATTTTAATTTTTAGTAGTCGGATCTCAAAAATTATATACCTCATAAAAAACGTGATGCTTTGACAGGCATATTACTGTATGCATCAGAAACTGTGATCTTATTGTGATATTACCGTATGGCATCTGAACAAGAAAATAGAAAACAAGAATAATAGGAAGTTGAGAGAGGCATTAGGCAGAGAAGAGCCGAGCCACGCCGAACAGAGTCATTGAAGAGCCACGCCCAGCTTTGAAGAGCCCAGCTTTGAAGAGAAAGCACGCCCAGCCTTCAAGTGAAGGGAATAGTATAGCTGAGCAGAGAATAACAAGAAAATAGGAAGTTGAGAGAGGCATTGGCAGAAAAGAGTCGAACTGAGCTTTGAAGAGAAGAGAAATTCACACCTATCTTTGAAGAGAATAGAATAGTAAAGCTAGAGAAGAGCCAAGCAGAGAAGATAAGATGGGACAAGAGAGTTGAGCCGAATAGGTTTTATTTTTTATTTTCTTTTTGTCTTGAGCATGGCCATGCATTTTTTTTTTTTGCTTTTCTTTTCTATTTGTGGATCTGTCTGGTTTTCTTTTCGGTTTTCGTTTAAATTTTATTTGATTATCTTTTCTATTTGTGGATCTGTNATTTTTTTTTTTGCTTTTCTTTTCTATTTGTGGATCTGTCTGGTTTTCTTTTCGGTTTTCGTTTAAATTTTATTTGATTATCTTTTCTATTTGTGGATCTGTCTGGTTTTCTTTTTGGTTTTGTTTAAATTTTCTTTGATTATGTTTCTTTATTTTTTAGTCTGTTTATTTATTTTTGTTTTTGAGCCTGTTTCTTTATATTTGGGGTCTGGGTTTGAATAGAGGTGTGGAGTTATCAGATGATGCTCGATCAGATGAGGGATTCGACACTTTCTGCAAATATTGAGAGTGCAGAGGTCTTAAGGTAATGTGCTTCGTTATATTTTATAATACATATGGAAATACTTTGTATCATATGTTAGCATGTGTATTTTCTATTATTTTTTAGGTTAATATTTTTTTTTTAATTTTACAGTGTTGGGAAAGTTAGTAAACCACAAGTCCAACTGAATTTCAAACGGCTCCTTGAATTTTGTTAATGTGAACATAAATACATTTAGATTTAGTCAACTTTAAATTAGATAGTTGAAATGTACAGTTCATATTAATTTCATAAATTTTCATATATTTTAATAATAATCTTGAGTACTGGATTTTATATCTATGCTGCATTAATTTTAGTTTGAGATTTATATTTATGTTGGATTAATTTTAGTTTGGGATTTATATTTGTACTGGATTAATTTTAGATTGGGATTTATGCTATTTTTTTGAATTTATAAGATTTAATAATTTATTAGATTGGGATTTATGCAATTTTTTTGAATTTATAATATTTAATAATTTATGTAATATGTATTTGACTTTTGTTATTTTAAATTAATTTTGAGTTTGTAACTTATTAATGACTTCTTGAAATTTTAGTTACATCATGGAATTGATTTGCTCCTAGGTTTGGATAAGGATCGAGTCCTCTCTTGAATAACTCAGATGAGATATGCTGTCGATATATGAGAGACGAGTTGATGCTTTAGCTTCTATTTTCTCTCAGCTGGTTGGTTTGATGCTTTTCTCATGTTTTGGAATCTTTCCAGCATCTTTATCAGTCTGCTGTAATTTCATTTTTTATTTTGTTTTCATGTTTTTGACCTGGTCTTGTGAAAATATTGTATGCAGGTTATTCCTTAATCCTCCGGACTAGTACCAGATGTGGCTTACATTCTTTACCTGTTAACATGTTTTAATTAGCAATCGTTAGCTTGAATATATAAGTCAAAAAGATGTGTAGTGAAAGCTCAGGTTCCGCAGTTGTGAATAGTTGGCGGCCCTCCCTACTACTTAATTTCACTAATGGGTGCAGACCTTCCATATTAACCCACCCTATAAGCATTTTAGGAATCATCAATTTGGAATTGTTGTGTTATTTGTTTTTTTATATAAAATTTAATAATAGTTAAATTAAAATCTATAATAATTTTTTGTTTTATAAATTATTTTTGGATCAATAAATTAATAATATGTCTATTTTTATTTCTACTAATTTTCATTTTCATATGAAATTTTGATATATGAAGAGAGTAGCTTCTTGTAATTTCTTTTAGAGAGGTTGTATAGAACTGTTGTTTAGGGGCTTTTATAGGATTTTTTTAGGTGTTTTATTTGTTTTTTTATGTTTTTTTAATATTTTTGGGTAACAAAGAAATTGAAAGGTCAAAGACAAGATGAGAGGGTTCAAATCTTTAGTAGTGTTTGAGTTGGTTATTTTTCTTTTTATTTGTCTTTTAGGATTATTTTTCAATATTTAAAAGTTAATTGAAATACAAAAACTTTGTACATTAAATAAAATCTGGTTTCATTGTCTATTGATGTGAAAAAGTAGATTATGTATGTTTAAAATCTGGTTTTATTGTCTATTGATGTGAAAAAGTAGATTGTGTATGTTTTGAAGTGAAAAAGTAGATTATCTATGTTTTCATTTTTTTATATGTACTTTGAAAAAGTATGGCTACAATGATGTGATGCTTTGTTATGCAAGTGCCCATGAGAACATTGGTATATCATGAAAGTAGTTGAGTTATTGATGTCCATGAAGATTATTAAGGTATGATTCTAAAAATGACATGTTTATGTGCTCTCTTAATATGCCTAAATTACTTGTTTAATTTTTATTATATTTTAAATAAATTTTAACTTCATCATGTTATTTTTCAAAAAACAAATTCAGCCTTCCAAGTAAAGTGGGGGACGAAGTAGAAGATGTTTGGACAAAGCCAGACAAGATCAAGACAAATATGAAGATTCAACTATGGGGGATGAAGTAGAAGATGTTTGGACAAAACCACACAAGATCAAGAGAAAGATGAAGATTCATTGTTGAAGCAAATATGTGAAGGAGTAGATGGAGAATGAGTTATCAATCTCCTTTTTATTTAAATTGTAAATAATATTACCTTTTTTTTATGTAAAACTCAAGACTGATATAAATAAAATTATCATTTTATTTTATTGAGAAAGGGCTAAGCCCTTTCTCAAATCTCTCGAGGATAGCATTGGCCAAAGCTATCCTTGAGAAGTGTCTATTTTCATGGTGTGATTTAGTTTGTGCTTTTTAGATTATTAACTTTCATTTTATTTTTTGTTATTTAATGCATGTTATATTTTGTGAAGAATTTTCAAATTTTTATAATAAAAAATGGTAATTTAAAATATTTAAATCAATTTAAAATATAAAATTATTTTATTTCTATTTCTATTTTATAACTTCATTTAATGTGTTTATATAATTTGTGATTTTTGTGGTTTGTTTAATTAATTTAATCAACTAATTTGTATTGGAACACATGCATATTAATAGAATTATTATATTACATTTGCACCATTTTTCTATCAATTAAAAAAAATCAATTTCTATTGAAACATATTACATTTCAAAAATTCATATATTGTTATAAACTTTACACTAAGTTTGCAGCATACAATTCAAAAATTCATATATTGTTATAAACTTAACATTACATCTACAACTTTTTTCTATTAATTTAAAAAAGCACAATTTCTATTGGAACACATTACATTTGAAAAATTCATTTATTGTCATAAACATTACATTTGAAAATTCTTTCTATTAATTAAAAAAATAATTTTATATTGTAATACATTGCATTTAAAAAAAATAAAATTTAATATAAAATTAATAATTAATAAATATAAATATATAAATTTTATGTATTTGTGCCCAGTGTTTATGAGTTGTGCTGTGCTATGTGTTTGTGATGTGTTGTGTACAATGTGTAAACAAAACACATTTGTATAATATATTGTACTTGAAATTGTATTCAGAGTTGGACTAATTTGTTTAATTTGATTATTATTTATAAGATTTAAGATATTATTTTTACATGATATAGTTAATAATGTTATATTTTATTTCAATGGTATGTTGTAAATATGTATCTCTTTTTCAAAGGTTTTTAAAAAATATATATATAATTTTAATTAATATGTGTATTTGAATTTTGTTTATTTAAAAAAACAGAAAATTGAAATTTAATATAAAATTTTTATTTCAATGATGTATTAAAAATATGTATTTTTTTCAAATAATTTTTTAATCAATAGGTGTGGTTTGAGTAATATTAATTAAGAAAACAGAAATTAAAATTTAATATAAAATTCTTTATTTCAATGATATGTTGTAAATATGTATTTATTTTTCAAATTTTTTTTTTTAATAAAAGAACGAAAGTTAAAATTTTATATAAAATTTGTATTTCAATGATATGTTATATGTATTTTTTTTTAAATGGTTATTTTAACAAATATGTATTTCTTTTATAGATATGTATGTTTGAGTTTAAACAAAATTAAAATTTAGTATGAAAATTTTATTATGTTGTATATGCATTTTTTTTAAATGGTTTATAAATAAATGTGTGTTTGAATTTTATTTATTTGAAAGAAGCAAAAATTAAAATTTATATCAAATTTGTATTTCAATGTTATGTTATAAATATGTATTTATTTTCTTAAATGGTTTTTTAATAAATAGATTTTTTTTTATAAATGTGTATGTTTTAATTTTATTTAAAAAAACAAATAATTGAAATCTAATATGAAAATTTATTTTAATGATATGTTATGAATAAATTTTTTTTGAAATGGTTTTTTAATAAATGTGGATGTTTGAATGTTCAAGAAATAAAATTTAATAAGAAATTTAATAAGAAATAAAATTTATAAAATATTATTTTTAAATGGGTTTCTAATAAAAAAATAATATTTTTTTAGAAATTTATGTGTTAAAGTTTTATTTCAATAATATGTTATAAATATGTCTTTATTTTTCAAATGGTTTTATAATAAATATATATGAGTTTTATTTATTTAAAAAACAAAATTAAATTATAAAATGAAATTTTTATTTCAATGATAGGTTATGATTATGTATTGGTTTTTAATAAATAGGTATTTTTTTTATAAATATGTGTGTTTGAGTTTTATTTATTTAAAAATAAATAAATAGGTGTGGTTTGACTTGTATTAATTGAAAAAATGGAAATTAAAATTTAATATGAAATTCTTTATTTCAATGATATGTTGTAAATATGTATTTATTTTTCTGAAATTCTTTATTTCAATGATATCTTGTGAATATGTATTTATTTTTCAAATGGTTTTTCTTTAATAAAAGAACTAAAGTTGATATTTTATATAAAAAATTTATTTCAATGATATGTTTATGTATTTTTTTAACAAATATGTATTTCTTTTATAAATAGCTATGTTTGAGTTTAAATAAATTTAAAATTTTATATGAAAATTTTATTATGTTATATATGCATTATTTTTAAATGGTTTTTTAATAAATATGTGTATTTGAGTTTTATTTATTTGAAAGAAACAAAAATTAAAATTTATATTAAATATGTATTTCAATGCTATGTTATAAATATGTATTTCTTGTTTTAAATGGTTTTTTAATAAATAGATGTTTTTTATAAATGCGAATGTTTGAGTTTTATTTAAAAAAACAAATAATTGAAATCTAATATGAAAATTTATTTTAATGACATGCTATAAATAATTTTTTTTGAAATAGTTTTTTAGTAGTTACAAAAATACAAAAAGTAAAATTTAATAAGAGATTCTTATCTAAATTATATGTTATAGAATATGTATTTTATTTTTAAAATGGTTTTTTAATAAAAATATGTATCTTTTTTTAGAAATTTATGTGTTCAAGTTTTATTGCAATGATATGTTGATGATGATGATGATGATGGTGGTTAACGTCCCCTGAGACCAAACTTTGGTTTATCGGACCTAAAGAAGATAATTAATTAGTTTGCTTTAAAGTTATATTTCTATGCTCAAAGTTATAAATATGTCTTTATTTTTTAAATGGTTTTTTAATAAATATGTATGAGTTTTATTTATTTAAAAAACAAAATTAAATTTTAAAATGAAATTTTAATTTTAATGATAAGTTATGAATATGTATTTCTTTTTAAAATGGTTTTTAGTAAATAGGTATTTTCTTTTATAAATATGTGTGTTTGAGTTTTATTTATTTAAAAATAAATAAATAGGTGTGATTTGAGTTTTATTAATTAAAAAACTGAAATTAAAATTTAATATGAAATTCTTTATTCACGTATATGTTGTAAATATGTATTTATTTTTTAAATGTGTTTTTTTTTTAATAAAAGAACTATAAGTTAAAATCTTATATAGAAATTCTATTTCAATTATATGTTATATGTATTTTTTTTTAAATGGTGTTTTTAACAAATATGTATTTCTTTTATAAATATTTATGTTTGAGTTTAAAAAAAATTAAAATTTAGTGTGAAAAATTTATTATGTTATATATGCATTTTTTTAAAATGGTTTTTTAATAAATATGTGTATTTGAGTTTTATTTATTTGAAATAAGCAAAAATTAAAATTTATATCAAATTTGTATTTCAATGCTATGTTGATGATGATGGTTAACGTCCCCTGAGACCAAACTTTGGTCTATCGGACCTAAAGAAGAGAATTAATTAGTTTGCTTTAAAGTTATATTTCTATGCTCAAAGAGCTTGGAAAGAAGCGTCCCGAGCTTACTATAATTTTGACAGGCTAAAAGGCTAGGAAAGTCGGTATTGCAACAAAGATTATGAAACTGGGATCTAATGTGGGTGTACGCAGGGCACTCTAAGAGGAAGTGATTTTCATATTCGATGTTCTTACTCTCACAAAGGTGGCAGATCCTTTCTACCCATGGTGTTTTAGGGACTATCCAACGGGCAGTTTCACTATGGAGCTCATGCGAGTTCGTTCTCATCTTAGCTATGTTCATTTTTTTCTTAGTACTGATCAAAATAGAGAGATACTTTTGATGTTCTAGAGTAGGGTTGATGACCTCCTTATAATATCTTTAGCCTCGAGATCTTTCTCACACCATAATTTTTCTTTAAACTTAGAACAAATAATATTTTTAATGTTATTAATATTCTGCAAAGCAACATTTTCATCGATCTCCAAGTGATTTAACCAAGACCTGGTATCTTTATACCACCCACGCTTGAGCCTTAAGTGGTTTTGGCTAGAGTTTAAAGCTATCTTAGGGAGTCTATGGTCTTCCATGTTATTGATTTTGTTCTTGTATAACAGGAGTCTAGTCATAGCTAGGCTCTCGATGGGGGAAAGACCCACTTCTATAAGGAGAATAGGATAGGGTGTATTGTTTTTTATTTTGAAGTTATAAGTTATAAATATGTATTTCTTTTTTTAAATGGTTTTTTAATAAATAATCTTTTTTTTTCAAAATGTGTATGATTGAGTTTTATTTAAAAAACAAATAATTGAAATCTAATATGAAAATTTATTTTAATAATATGTTATAAATAATTTTTTCTTGAAATGGTATTTTAATAAATATGAGTGTTTGAGTGTTAGTTACTAAAATAAAAAAAAAAAAAATTTAATAAGAAATTCTTATTTCAATTATATGCTATAAAATATGTATTTATTTTTCAATTGATCTTTTAATGAAAATATGTATATTTTTTTATAAATTTATGTGTTCCAAGTTTTATTTCAGTGATATGTTATAAATAGGTTTTTATTTTTCAAATGGTTTTTTAATAAATATGTATATGAGTTTTATTTATTTAAAAAATAAAATTTTTATTTCAATGATAGGTTATAGATATGTATTTCTTTTTAAAATGGGTTTTAATAAATAGGTATTTTCTTTCATAAATATGTGTGTTTGAATTTTATTTATTTAAAAATAAAATTGAAATTTAGTATAGAAATTTTATTGCAATGATATGTATAAATATGTAATATTTGTGTTGAGTTTTATTTATTTAAAAAAACAAAAATTGAAATTTAATATAAAATTTTTATTGCATTATGTATTTTTTTTTTCAAACGGTTTTTTAATAAATATGTATTTCTTTTATAAATATTTGTGTTTGAGTTTTATTTATTTAAAAGAACAAAAAATTAAAATTTAATATATAAATTTTATTGCATTATGTATTTTTTTTTCAAATGGTTTTTCAATAAATATCCATTTTTTTTTATAAATATTATTATGTATTTTTTTCAAACGGTTTTTTCATAAATATTTATTTATTTTATAAATGCTTTTGTTTGAGTTTTATTTATTGAAAAAAAAGCAAAACATGAAATTTAATATGAAGATTTAATTTTGATACTTTATAAATATGTATTTTTTTCAAATGGTTTTTAATAAATGTGTGTTTGAATTTTATTTTATTAAAAAACAAATTTTAAAATTTAAAATGAAATTCTTATTTTCAAATGGTTTTTTAATAAATATGTTTTTTTTTTTATAAATAATGTGTTTTAAAATTTTAATTATTTAAACAAACCAAAATTAAAATTTAATATGAAAATTTCAATTATATGTTATAATTTTTTTTAAATGGTTTATTTATTTAGCAAATATGTATTTCTTTTATAAATATGTGTGTTGGAGTTCAAAAATTGAATTTTTATTCGAAAATTTTATTTCCTTTATAAATATGTATTTTTTTCAAATGGTTTTTTAATAAATGTGTTTGAATGTTATTTATTAAAAAAAATTAAAATTTAATATGAAATTCTTTTTTTAATGATATGTTACAAATATGTGTTTATTTTTCAAAGGGTATTTTAATAAATATGTATTTCTTTTTTAAATAGTTTTTTAACAAATATGTATATTTTTATGATATCTATTTGAATTTTAATTAGAATTTAATATGAAATTTTTATTTCAATGACATGTTATAAATATGTATTTCTTTTTAAAATAGTTTTTTAATAAAATAGATAATTATTTTATAAATATGTGTCTTTGAGTTTTATTTATTTTAAAAAAAAAACAAAAATTGAAATACGATATGAAAATTTTATTTTAATGATATGTATTTTTTTATTAATATATGAGTTTAAGTTTTATTTATGTAAAATCACAAAAAATGAAGTTTAATATGAAAATTTTATTGCAATGATATGTTATAAATATGTATTTCTTTTTCAAATGGTTTATATATATATATATATATATATATATATATATATATATTTCTTTTGTAAATATGTGTTTGAGTTTTATTTATTTGAAAAAACAAAATTAAAATTT
>LPNX010447613.1:0-67554 GCA_001517045.1 Pseudotsuga menziesii
ATTCTCAAGTCTCAGTATTGGCTCTCTCTACAACATCACACTAGACTCTAATACTTGCACATATTTCTCTCTTTGCCAACGAGGGCCAAAGCTGGAAATACACGGATGGTGGAGATGCAGTTGGCATTGCCATATTTACCATGCCCAAACACACTAGTAGGAGTTGATAGAATTCAAAATTGCTGCTTCGTGAGGTTTTTTGTGCATTGGGCCCAAGTTCACCAGGTGTCCCTGAACGGTATCTGGAGGTGACCTGCAACTCACCATAGATCGATGCTCGGACCTCCGATCGATGAACCGTCGATTTCATTGGATTCTTGATGTGGGATTTTAGCTAGGGGGGCCTCTCCCTCCTGTCCATTTCCCAGTGACCTCCGTCTACGATGGTTTCTGAAGCTAGGGTTTCGCTCAATAGGGGACAATGCAGTCACACCAACAAGGGCCAAAGCTGGAAAGCCACTGATGGTGGGGATGCAGTTGGAATTGCCATATTTCCCATGCCCAAACACACTATAAGTAGGAGTTGACAGAATTCAAAATTTCCGCTCTGTGAGGGTTTTTGCGCACCGGGCCCAATTCCACCAGGTGTCCCTGAACGGTATCTAGAGGTGACCTGCAACTTGCCATAGATCGATGCTCGGGCCTCCGATCGACGAACCGTCAATTCCGTTGGATTCATGACATGGAATTTTAGCTAAGGGGGGCCTCTCCCTCCTGTCCATTTCCCGGTGACCTCCATCTACGATGGTTTATGAAGCTAGGGTTTCGCTCAGTAGGGACAATGCCGTCACGCCAATGAGAGCCAAAGCTGGACAATGCATTTCATGCCAACGAAGGCCAAACTTGGAAAACCCTATCCCTAAATAGGGTTTATTGTTTAACATGCATGTCCCATTACCATAAACCTACCAAGGAAACCCTAATCCTAACCCTAATCTTATCTTACTGTCACAACTCAATTCAGAATCAATCTAATGTCGA
Source organism: Pseudotsuga menziesii (assembly GCA_001517045.1). Taxonomy (NCBI): domain Eukaryota; kingdom Viridiplantae; phylum Streptophyta; class Pinopsida; order Pinales; family Pinaceae; genus Pseudotsuga; species Pseudotsuga menziesii. The sequence goes on from LPNX010447613.1 coordinate 982, forward strand.
ATTGAACTTTTTCAAATCCGATGGACTTATGCTTCAAATCATGTTGAATCACAAAGTTGGTTCTCAGTCTTTGGATTCTAATGTAGTTCCTTTAATGCTGAGTGATTATTCATTGTGTGCATGAGGTTTGTTGAATAGTGTTGTTGGTTTTTGATGAAATGTAAAGCATGTATTGCACTTAGTTTTATTAAATTAAACTTGAGCATTGACTTAACTTGTAATTTAATGAATCCAAACTCACAATTTGTAATTAGATATATCCAATTGGTGTGCAAGTAGTGAGTTCATTGAAACCTTGAAATGCATTGTATTGCACTTATATTTATTAAATTACATGAGCAAGAACTTTGACTTTAGTGTGCATGTATTGAGATCATTGAAACCTTTAAATATAATAGTTTTTTCTTTTGACATAGTGCATTCATAAGTAATAGATAATCCTCACAAATCAATACAATAGATTGACACAAGAACATGTGGAAACCAAAGAACAAATTCAAAGTGAAATGTATCATTCATTTATAACTGAAATGTCAATTATGTACATGTCTCCAAAAGTACATATATATCCAAAAGTATCGAAGAGTACATATATATCCAAAAGTAACCAGAAGTACATGTCTCTCCACAACTATCCAAGACTATCCAAGCCACACGTACATGTATCCAATACTATCCAAGCCACATGTACATGTAAGTGAAATGTCAATGTACATATCTCCAAAAGTACATGTTTCCAAAACTATCCAAGCCACATGTACACATGTATCGATATGTACATATTCCATAAGACACATCAAAACTCAAGCTTCCTCTTGTTCTTTCTTGAGGGTGATCCTGTAGGCTCAACTATAGGACCAGTGTGCATCTCTAGATCCTGCAAATTAAATATCAATTGTTAAATTCAATTAACTATGTACTAATACATTAGCTCAATAAAATACCGTATCTAAATTAACTCAAAAATTATGAAAATGTTAATGGACATTGCATGAAACAATTGTTCATTAATGGACATCTCACCTCAGGGGATTGGGTTTCTTGTGTAGCAAATGGAGCTGTTGGTTGAACATGAATGATGGTCGCATCCATGGTCGAACCAGAGGGGGCAGGACCTGGTGGTGGTGGTGGATACAATCACCAAATCTTGAAATGGTTAGAAAGGTGCATGAATAAACAATAGACAACAATAACACACTATGTCTATATCATGTTCAAATAGTTGTACCTCTGTGTGAGTTGTTGCCATTGTAGATGTAGCACTGACTGCTACATCAACCATCCCTGCAAGGTTTTCAACAGTAACCTCTTGCTCCTGATGCAATAAACATGCAAATCAAACATTAACAAAATATTTTATGCACTGGATTTCAAGTTAACCAAGAAATATCATCGAAGGATATACAAATTACCATGGTATCAGTATCTCCATGGTCACAAAAAACTTCACTCTTTCTAGGAGTAGGCCGTCTCATTTACACTTGACCCTTGTTCACATATGGCCTATGGGGAGATACAACTCCAAGAGATGGTCTAGGTTTTTCGGTACCAGCCTACAGTCAACAAGAGTTCATGTAGCTAGACATGGATGATTCAACGAACATACATGCATTTAAAAAATGACATTTTTTAAATGTTTAAAATGTTTACCTCCATCACTGCTTCCCCTCCTGTAGGATCTGGCATCTGCCCAGATATTTCCTCGGTCGATACGACCATGGATCCTACCTCCATCACTGCTTTCCGCCGTGAAGGATCCGACATCTGCAAGTTTAATAATTGTAAATATTATACCGTAGATAACATTAGTGAACTAACATGTACAGTATGTGGAAATTAACAATTTAACAAGTATTAAAAAACTGAAATTTTAAAATGTTTACCTCGGTGTGAGATATGGGATCAGTGGATGGAATGTCCTACCCCTGTGTAGAGTGTGGAACATGATTCTCTGGGGCATCGCTGCTGGCATAAAGCATCAACTGCAAGTTCACAAAATTAATATATTAGCTCAAACTATACATATGTGTACAAAGAGGAAAATAAATGAAGAATTTATTACAATTAACCATATACATACATCACTCAAAAACCCACTGAAGACAACATATGACGAATGACCATAGCATGGACGACCACACGATGTGCACTCATGGGACTCAAAAGTAGGCTGGGAATGTGCTGATGGTGCTGCACTAGTAGATGGTCCTGCAGTAGATGGTCCTGCACCAGTGGGTGGTATTGCACTAGAAGATGGTCCTGCACCATGAGGACCTGGTGTATGTACCACACCAGGGACAGATGTCCCTTCCTCACCCATATGCTGAACCATAGTGCTATGGCGAACAACGGCCCGTGCCAAACTCAAAAATGCCTCACGTGTCTATGGAATAACATGATGTACAGGTGGGACATCTGGCCCAGGCAACTGCCTGCGAGGTGCAGGGATAGGGCGATCAACGTCTCGAAGCCTGGCATTGGGTCAGTTTTGGGGCATCCCCCCACTGATCCCCTGAAACTGCAATATATCAAAATAGTTTACATGTTTTACCAACATGAACTCTGCATACATCTTCCGAAGGAAGTACAATGGGATTTCCGTGTTGTTGTGTGGTGGCATATCAAAAACCATATACCATATGTCCATCCAGTTATCAACAAATGGTTGATATGTGCACCACTCAATAGAGATATGTGGCCTATTTGCATTTGGGATTTCCCCCGTGCGAGGGTCCCTAAACAATGAAAATATATTCTCTTTGGTGATTTTCAACTTTTTTATTGCATTGTAGCTAAGCCCATCAGCGTACTCACGTCTTTTTCTTTCTCTATATGAAGTAATATCATATAGTATGTTGTTTGACAATGTGATGGTCTCAACATCTACATCCAAAGTGGATGCAAGTGAACGTAAAATTCTGTCACCACCACTAAAAGCAGTACTCAACCCTCTCAACTGGGCAAGCTCAATTAATATTTCCGCATTGGGGTCCATAGCCACAACTGCAATAAAAAAATCAATAAGAAAATAATTAGAAATGTATACATGGTATATAATGACATCTCTTCAAAATTGAAAATGTTAATGCATCTAAATCCAATTATCTTCAGAACATCCAACCATCACATAGACCTATATAATAGTAAATAAAATGTCACCACATAACTAATTCAAAAGCATAAGATAGATAACAAAAAATTGCGAAACACAATCAAAATAAACTGTGTTTAACATGCCTTTGCAATAAGTGGGTTGCTACCAACAAGTATATATTAACATTTAAAATAATATGCATAACAAAATATGAAAAACTAACTTAAGCACAAGTCCAATTTTGTCTACAACAAACCAATCACATACATATATAGTGTTTACCTAATAAAATATCATGGGCTTTACTCAAAACATCATGACATTATAAATGTAAAACATATCAAAATAAACTTAAACAACATGATGTTCAATAACTCTAAATAAATTTTGCTAACTACTCATTCAATCATGTCAAATTTTGATAACATAAGTAATCTGAAACCTTCTTCAACAGTGATTGCAACCTACAAATATTATCCATATACAATACAATTCATATACTAAATGTAAAACCCACTTCATCTCTTCAAAATTCAAACTAAATCTAATTAAAAATCAAGCTCCAGTCATAACATTGGTTATATTGATTTTTTCAAAAAATATGGTGAATACACCATGTAACATCTAAAAAACACCAATCATTTCATACAAAGGTGAATACACCATGTAACATCTAGAAACACCAACAATTTCATACAAGGGTGAGTTCATGTTGGAACAAGGAATGCCAATAGAAAATCAACCAAGGGTATAGGAATCAACCAATGGTGTGGGCGTGAGACCTTAAGTGAAATCATAAGACACTATTTAAATTTAACATTAGCTTGTAATAAAGTGAAACTCAATTCAATGTTCAATGTATTTATACTGATAGTTTAGTTCTTAGATTTGAACCTAAGATTTGTTCAAATAATAGAAATTTCCATCTTTTAACCACATTCTTCAATCTCTTCTACTAGGTGTATAAGGTAATGCTCTTGAGAATTAAAAAAGATAGGAGGGAAGTGCATTTGAATATCACACATCTAAAGTCACACAATTATAGGGTAAAAATTGACAAAAACAATGCATTGGGTGATTGAATTACCTTGTTGGATGACAATGCACGAGTGAAATCTCCTCCCCTCAACTTGAATTAGCTCCTGCAACAATCCCAAGCAGTGGTCTCACTCCAAATGCTCCAATGGCCCGTTGAATTCGCGTTCCTGATTGTGAAAATGGGCCGCGGGTTCAGGACTATGTATTTAAATTTTTTTTTTATGATTTACAAATCGCGTACGCGTTTTATAACTACATATCGCGAGCACGTTTTGTAGTTATATAACGCGTACGCGATTTGTCTTCATATCCTACATGTTCCATGACATGTCAGGCTCGGGTTGAACCATACCAAGTGCTATGTCAGGCTCGAGTTGATGTATTTTTTGGTAACATGATGTTGTTTTTGAAAACTAGGATTGCATCTTAAAGGTCCCTCATCTTCTTGCACTGACCCACCTCTTCCAAGAGTTGATTGAGGCCTTTCTCACATTTAGTTTATAACCACTTAATGAAAATGTGAATGTGTACTAAACACTTGATTAACGTCAGCACATTCAGTTTTCCCATAAAAAAAAATTACGATCATATTTAAGTGAAAATAAACTCTTTTAATTAAGAGAATGGCAATCATATTTATGGCAAGATATATTTTAATTAACCTTTGGATTGTGTTTTCCTAGGTCATAGTCACATGAAATTGCATAGCCATTAGTAGAAACTTCAAAATCAGGAAGGAGGACCTTTGCGTTCATTAAATTAAATTGACTGGTTGAATCTCTTTCTTTTAGTCATTTATTTATATGTTTAAAGTTAAAGTGATAGAACAATATAAAATTTTATATTTGTTTAAGATGATGTGAGTTTCATCTTATTTGTTACAATATAAGTTTTTATAATTTTTTAACTTACCAAAACTAAAACTATAGTGAACTTGGAAAGCTTTTTAGCAAGGTCTTTGAACACATTAACAAGATTTTAAAGTAAACCAAGTATAAGGTATGATACAAAATTAATGACCATAAACATTAATCATGATTTTCATCGTAGTATTTTACGTGGGTTCATTAAATTAAATTGACTGGTTGAATCTCTTTCTTTTAGTCATTTACTATTATATGTTTAAAGTTAAAGTGATAGAACAATATAAAATTTTATATTTGTTTAAGATGCTGTGAGTTTCATCTTATTTGTTACAATATAAGTTTTTATAATTTTTTAACTTACCAAAACTAAAACTATAGTGAACTTGGAAAGCTTTTTAGCAAGGTCTTTGAACACATTAACAAGATTTTAAAGTAAACCAAGTATAAGGTATGATAAACCAAAATTAATGGCCATAAACATTAATCATGATTTTCATCGTAGTATTTTACGTTCCATTGTTTAAGGTAATCCAACGATAATATCCAGAGGTTGTTGACCATTAATCCATTAATGCGTGTTGATTGTTGATTATTTAAGGAGTATAGTGTGCATTCATTTATGAAACAAATTTCAAAATAGCGTTGGGAGCTTACTTCCAAGACACTGCACTGGTCAAGGACGAACATCCAAGACATTGGTAGGAACCAACTAGCCTAGGATACAGAGACAGAAGTAGCGATTGGAACTGGGAAATGATGATAGAAATCTATTCATATGAACCCTTTATAAATGGAGAGATATTATTTATACATGTGGGATTGATCCATTTTATTTATACATGTGGGATTTAAATACCATTCCAATGAATGTGGGATATTATTTATAATAGTGTACATAACCTATGAAAATTTACAGGGTGTTTGAACTTAAAACCTTGTTGCAATATGCAGAAAATATACACATGGCTGTGTATTTTCCTAAAGCTCCTTAGATGAAAACATTAATACATATGATAGGGTTTTGAGTTTCATTGTCAAGGTATTTGTCTATACTAACCATCCAAAGATAAGGGGTAATGTGCCCTAAGAAGTTTATAGTAATCACATATTAATAATTGGTTTGGATGTCACATATTATATATTTTCAAATCAATTAATTTTTTTTTCCAGTAGAAAAAATACCAGATCTTGTTATTCTATTGAATCAAAGATCATCATATACATTCAGTCAAGAGTGACATTCTCCATGAAGAGGCTCAAGCTATGGGGTGTCCTTTTTCTACAAAGGCGGATCCCTGTCATCAGAACATGGTCAGCAAAGCACAAGCCTGATGTGTTGCATGCTTTTATCATCACTCCTATATAGACAAGTCAGATTTTATCATTTTCTAGAAATGGACAGAAACAACATGGATCATGAGCATAAAAAGAAAGCTAAGGATCTCTTCATGGTATTGCTGAGATCCCATTTAATGTCTACAAAATGTGTTCTTAATGTACAAGGCCCAACACAATCTAGAATAACTGAAAATTACCATGATGAGTAAACTTGTCATTCAGGGATTCCTTGAAGTTCCCAAAACCTGAGTCAAGAGAGAGTGCATTTTCAGAGAGACTATCAACGATCTGGTTATGCTCACAATATATGTGTTTCATGATCAATCCCAGAAAGTTATGCAGTAATTCTCTAATATCATCACACCAATGACTCAGATGAGGTAAGTTCAGAGTGCTCTTTCCTGTAGCCCATGAAATGATGACAAGGGAATCACCGTATATAGAGAGAAGAGGAATTCCCATGATCTTAGAAACTGTGAGGAGAGCCCATAATTCCATTAGCTCAGATTTAGTATTAGTGCATCTTCCACAGCCCATGGAGAAATGTATACTATGAGAGCTGCTTAAATGTAATACAAAACTTGCCCCCCTTTGTTCTTGGCAGCTGCACCATCAAAATAGCCACAAGGAAAGTGTATCATTGGAGGCAGACCAATGACTCTGTGCTTGATCTTCTTAACAGGCACATAATATGTATGAAAGAGCATTTCAACTTGGTGAAGGACCGAATAGACAGATGGTGTAATTCCTTCGAAAATATAGCTATTCCGTTGCTTCCAAATAGCCCAGAAGATGAATAATGGCAAGTATAGCTTGGAGTAGTCAAAGGGATGGACACGTAACCATTGCTCCAGATACAGTCTCACAAATAATCCCACAGGTGATTTATTAGAGGTCGGGAGTTGAAATGTTCGAATACAGCTTCGAAGGTACTCTTTGTATAACAACAATCCATAAACAGATGTTGAACCGATTCCTCATCTTTCCTGCAAAGTAAACAGAGACTAGGTCCCTGTATGCCCCGTTTTTTGAGCTGATCCCAAGTTAATACCTTGTTTTTATATAGAAGCCATATAAAGCAGTGGATCTTTTCAGGAATTTTGAGTTTCCAAAGAGTCTAGTGAATAGGATATGTATCATGTAGTGGTTTCGAATAGTGATCCGCCACACAATCATATGCCAAAGCTACCGTTAAAGAGCCAGTATAGTTCTTGAATGACCAAAGCAGACAGTCTGGATTTTTCCTGAGTCTTATCCTCCCATATTCCATCCCTTTATAATAATCATTCCAAATGTGTTGCCATTCTCTGCCTAAATCCATATCCGATGCAGTGAGCCAGTAGGAAGGGGCTTCCATGGAGTAATTCCTGGCCTGAGCCAGAGAAATGATACCATAATCTTCCATATAGTCACGAAGATCCCGTGGCAGAGTAAAACTAGTATCCATACCTGCGATCGGGTCAAGGGCAACTCTTATGCTTTTACCATCTCCTACCATCCATATTAAGCCGCAGCCCAACCAAGAGATAGAATTAATGAAGCCTTTCCAAATAGTAGAGACACCAATGACAGAGAAATCCTTTCTACGAATCCAAGACAGCACGATGTTCTTCTTTAGATATTTCACAGTTATTATCTTAAACTAGAGACCATTGATGCAGAGGGCTTTCCAGAAGGTTTTAATCCTTAAGGAGATGCTGAACCATTCAAGATTTTTTGTAATGTCCCCGGTTTTGACCCCGTTTGCATGATGTATATATTGTAATTGATCGTGGTGAGGAGCTCAAGGCAAAATCCCCACCATCGATTTGGTTGTGTGTGTGTTTCGGCAATGGGGATAGTTGCTGATGGTTTATCGTGCCATTTGGCACATTATAATGCAGCATCATGTAAATATGCACATCAATTAAAACTAAAACCACAACCAGCTACGACAGTGAAACGTTGAATGAAAAGGGCATGGTTCCAAAGGATAAGGGGTGGGGGATGTCAAACCTTGGTTTATGGGGGAAAAACCCATGTGTTGCCACCTTGTTTGTTTTTCCACCTTTATTGTTTCACCAACCTCTTCAATGGCTTGGTTTTGTTGTTGGGGGCAGTTATGGCTGGTGGTTGAGGCAGTTATTGCTTTTGGGAGTGGGGGGGCAGGACTGTCAGTCCTCACCCACACGTACACTCCACCCATGACTGCCTTCACTCTGCTCTCCCACGACTCCATTCTCCCCATGGTCTATTGGTTTCTCACATTCTGCTGATCATCCACGTGCAGAGGAGGTTCGGCTTCCTCACGCCGGTTCACTCCCAACGTAGGGACGCGTGTAGCAGGAGGTCGACTAAGTTCCCTCACGCGCTGGTCAGTTCACGGTGGGATCATCTCCTCATGCGGGGCTGAGTGAGGAGGGTGTGTGATCTCTGTTCAGGGAATCCTCATGTAGAGGTCGGGTTTGTTTTCCTCATGCATAGGCAGTGGTTCTGCCGGATCTCACGCAGCTAGGAGAGGAGCTGCCTTTCAGTGGCCATTCACGTTTTCTACATAGTGGAATCAGGTGGTATGTTTTCCTCTGTGTTTTGTGGTTTGGTGCAAGTTCCCTCATGCACAGACTGTTTGGGGTCATTTTCCCATGTTGTGAGCAGTGCTCACTGCTTGTGTTTTGGGGCTGTTGTCTCCCCCACGTTTTGTTGGTTGTGGTGCTCAATTTCATTTTGGGCCACTGTTGATTTCCAATCTGTTGGCTGAGTTTCCCTGTTTTGGGACTGTGGATTGCTGCTATCATTCATTGTGTGTTTGTGGCTGCTGGAGTACCCTGGTTTTGGGTTGCAGCCGAGTTGTTTTGGCCACGGTAGGGCCAAGAACAACTCTATGTTGCCTTGTGGGCTTGAGCTGTGCTCATCATTTGTTTGGGATTATCCTTGGTCATCTTTGCTTCTTCACAGGTCTGTGAAGGGTTGTTTTGCTGCTGGTATGCAGTGGTTGTCCTTTGGACTGTGCTGGCTTGGCCGATCTGTTGATGGCCTAGTAAACCCAGTGGTGTTGGTTTGCTGATTGTGTCCCTCGGCTATGTGTAAGCCTGCATTGACCCTTATCCTTGGAGGAATCATGCCCAACTTGGGGGTGGCAGTTTTGTTGAGAGAATGATGAGCACGCTGGCCTATGGTTGGGTGGAACGGTGCAGCGACGTAGCTGGTTGCGGGATTCTTCATCAAAAGATAAGTACCATTTCTATTCCATCTCTGCAATTATATTGATGTTTAATGAGTTATGATGAACATGCTGAATGCTGGTTTATGAATATGTTTGCTTTCGCTGAATGATTGAGGAATTATGCATCTTGTATGATGTTTTATGAACTCTGTTATGCATGTTGTTTAAGCTTTTAATATCAGCATTTTTCCTGTTCTTATTTTTCATGGGGCTGTTTGCCCGTATGCTTGGTGTTCGTCACGTCCTCTTCGCTGGTCTGAGGGATGGGGACATGACATTTTTTATTCCCCATCCCCCTTGAGATGTGGGCTTAGATAAGGAAGTCCAGTCAACCAGATGGAATTTTTTCTTATTTCCCCTAGAGCCCCAAAGGAAATAAAAAATCAGACTTTTAAGTTTCCCCAGAATGGATTTCGGGATGGGGACTAATGCCATCTAGTACACCAGTAAGCTAGTGAGGACTCATTTAATAAGAAAAGAAGAGCTCGCACTGGTCCTTCAGGCTTCTTTCAAATCAATTAATTATTAATATGTGATTACTGTAAAGTTGTTAGGGGACATAATCCCTTATCTTTCAAGATTAGTATAAGACAAATACTTTGACAATGAAACTCATATATCATAGTGTTTATAATAAATTAGCACATCTACATAGTTTGTGGTTGGATGATGTCGATAGGGATCAAATGATTAAGAGATAATTATGGAATGGAAGACACTTTGGAAAAAAAAATTATTCCTCATATTCTTCTAGTTAAATGGGTTTAATTGTGAGTTATCCATGCCTAACTACATGCTATCACACATATTCTTCATGTTATCCATTTATCATTTGGAATTTTGAAGGAATACCATAGAATCAATCTCAACAATTAAAAAATAAAAGTAAAATAAGTGATTTGTATTTTTATGTACTTAGGCATTGATTTGCATTTTTATGTAGTTAGGCATTTATATATTATCTCACATTTTGGAATTGCTTGAGAGATCAACAAGATTAACCCAAGTGTAACAAATTTACAACATGGATTCATTTCATGGTCGTATCTTGTTATGCTTAAATGCATATTGATCCAGATTTAAATAAGCTTCAATTAAAAGGCGGTTAAAGAAGTCGGTAACAATTTGTTTTTGTTTTTTCATATCTTTTTTTGTTTATTAATAGTATTTGTTTTGTGCTTATATTAATTCTAACAATTTGGTATGAATAATGGATATAAAATTATATATTTTAGCCTTTGTTTAAGAGCCAACTACTTCACAAATATAAGTGGTTAGTTGTGCCTATAAGTATGTATTTGTGCTAGTTTTTTTTTTTTTTTTTTGAAAAGTAGGTTGAAAAGAAATTTGATTATAAAAGAAAAATGAATATATATTATATTAATTAGTTGTTGTTGTTGACTATGATGATGATATATATTACATTTTAATCACACTTAGCATTTTTATGCCAACCTCACTTGAGGGTTGGTAGTTTTGATTAGAGTTTGAAGTAATCTTAGAAAGGTTCTTCTTTCCAATGTTGTTTATCTTGTTCATGTACATTAGATTCCAAGTTTGGACCATGCTCTCAAGGGGGAAGAGACTTGTTTGTATGAGGATGATAGTATAGGGTATATTTCCTTTCAATTTGAGAATATAAGTTATAAAAATATTTTGGATTTGCTCTATCTTATCCATGATTATTTACACATGTTGTGGGTGGACCAAAATTCACAACCATATAAGATAATCGGATTCACTGACAAGAGTTTGAAAGAGAAGTTTCTTATCATCCCAAAGCTAAAGATTTGTTAGATTTACAATTGTTTTCAAGTCCATAATAAGATTCACACCCTCCATTTATCTTTTTTTTTAATTATATAGTTCTAGTTAAGCTTTTGGTGAAGATTGATACCATGATATTTGTCTGTAGTCACTTCCTCCAAGTTGTTGTCGATCCTTTTGGATTTGATTGGCATAACATTCATTTTGTCAATAGTAACATTCTTACATGCACTATATAAAAAATCCTTAAGAATTTTTAGTTTCCTATTGAGATCACAGGGTCTCCTAGCCATAAGAACAATATCATCAACATAAAGAAGAAGGATGGGGGCTATACCAATTAGAGTTAACGATGACACAACTTGCTTCTTCTCAACAACCTTCTAACTTATCGATGTATATATCGAAAATGGTAAGGGACGGGGGACAACCTTTTTTGACTCCTATATTACAATTAATTTCTTTTGACTAGCCTCTAGTGTTCATAAACTTGGCAACATCATTTCCGTACAACCTCATCACAATAGCTGTCAGGTTGAAAGGCACTGTTAGCTCTTCTAATCTATTTCAAGGATCTAAACATTGTGTCAAATATGTTTCTTAAGTCAACAAAGAAATACAAAAGATTTGTTTTATTATTAGAATATTCATTCACAATGATCATAAGCATAACAAAGTGGTCCACACTTAAATATTATCTCTGAAATCTTTGTTTTAAACTTTCTATCTATACGATAATCTTGTTTTTTCAAAAATATTTCTATATAATTTAATTAAAAAATGACTAATTATTATAGTCTTTATATAGAACTCCAAACCAAATGGTCTTTGGATTACACTCTAACCAATTGAGCGACCTTTAGAAACTAATTTTTTAATTATATATATGTGCTTTAATCTTATGCAATATTTTTATTACTTAATTTTTTTCTAAACAAGAAATACAATTCGGTGGAGACATTGGGAAACGTAAAACATTGGCATCAAGACTGGGTTTCTGAAATCATTTTTATTACAGAGAATCGTTAGAGAGATTCATTATTACAGAGAATAATTTTTATTACAGAGAATCATTATAACTTACCACAGTCAACGGTGTCCATTATAATTTTTTTTTTGGACATTGCAGAGATTTGTTGTTTTTGGACATTTTAGAGTTTCATATTCAAACTTAGTAATTTCATCAAAATATTTTATGGATTCATTTACAAGAGCGTGCTCTACTTTTTGCCACCATCCTCATCTTTGGCGCACGGCCTCATTGATATTTCAACCAACTATAAACTAAAACCAAGGTAACGCTTTTTTAACAAGGACGCTACTTTTATGATGGATTGAATTTACTTTAAAAATTTGAATACTTAGATTTGTGATGGTCAATATTTAAAACTTAAAGTTGACAAAGTTGAGAGGTATATATTTGACATATTGATATTTATAATAAATTATTAATACATAGTTTTAGATTAGATTGAGTCTATCATTTTAGGAGTACATTACCTAATGTATTGTTTTTAGGAGTACATTACCTAACCTATTGTTCTTATGATGTTACATTGCCAAATGAAAATCTTATTGGGCGGTACATGGTCTCAGTGCAATGAAGTTTGACTTTTAAACTAAGAGATGGAGTCAAGAATACAACAACACATTCATCTAATAGTTTTTTATTACCACGTTTTAATTACCACATTAATTTAAGGGCTGGTGCAAGCTAATGCTGGTCACTTATGACGTGTTCGTTGCAATGGACTTCTGGAAAAACATAAATCTGAAAGTCAAAAAACAATATTAGAGGTACCTACACAACTTTTTGAAATATGGTGTAAGAATATGAAACGTGGACAATTGGATTAACTTCCGGAATATATAACTTTTATTTATGGAAACTAAGTATAAATCCCAAAAAACGAGGTTCTTCTAAGGTTGGTATGTTATATTTTTCCCAAAAAATAATGAATATGTTTGTGTTGGTCCACTCGTTTGGTATGCAAATGGTGGAATTTTGTGAAAAACATTATATAGAGTTGTAGATAACATGTGTGTCTAGTGCAGCGATATTTTTCCATATTTATTTATGTTATATTTTTTATTTTTCAAATTAAGGAAGTCAGTGATGCCCTAAAATGACAAGGTCGAGCGTTGGTCCACCACATCTTGGTCTTAACATAGTCAATGAAAGATATATATATTTTTTAGGATGTAGGTCTTTGTGTCTTCTTGTGCGGGTTCTTTTCCATTTTTTAAATAGGTGAGGCAATCAAAAGTTATAGCTGAAGCAAATAGCCTACCTTTTGTGTTAGATTGATGTTAGTCCATTTAAAATTAAATAAAAAATAGAAAAAGATAATAGATTTAAATAAAAATTACATATTCAGAATCTACAAACAGAGCTACACAAGTGTGTGAATTTTCATTAACAGTGGACAAGCGTGGCATATGGAAAATCATGCATGAAATAGAAGAAGTGGTACACAACAAGTTTTTATGTCATAAGACAGTCCAAACCACTTGGTTGGGCAACCCGAACCTAAAACCAAAGCAGCCAAGTCATCCACCATGTTGGTTGGAAAAAAGGTGCCGCCAAAATTCTAAATTTAAATCATGCACGCGTAGTTTAAAACATAATGCACATGCACTAGAAGCGCGATTGCACTCTCTGGGTGCGCACTCACTAAAAGCGCGTTCGCGCTACTTTGTACATGTGCATTTGCTAAGTAAACACTTTGTTTTGATTTTATTTTCAAGCATTTGCAATGGAATGATGATGAGGAGGAGGAGGATGATGACAATGATGATCAAGTGAGGATGATGACTATGATGATGATGAGGAGGATGATGACTATGATGGTGATGGGAGGATGATGACTATGATGATGATGAGGATGATGACTCTGATGATGAAGAGGATGAGGATGATGAGGATGATGAGGATGATGATGTTGATGAGGATGATGATGAGGATGATGATGACAACGATGATGATGAGGAGGATTATAATGACTATGATGATGAACAATGATGGTGATGATGATGATGATGATGATGATGATGAGGATGATCACGATGACTATTACTATGATGGCAGTGATTATGATGATGATGATGATGATGATGATGATGATTGCGATGATTAGGATGATGATGTTGATGACGAAGATGATGATGATGAGGATGAGGATGATGATGACTATGAAGATGACTATGAGGATGAACAATAATGGCAATGATGATGGTGATGATGATCACTGATGATGATGACGATGCCGACGATGATGAGGAACAATGATGATGATGATGATGATAAGGATGATTTCAATGACGATGATGAGGACGATGACTATGATGATGAGGATTAGGATGAGGATGATGATGACGATGACAATGATGACGAACAATGATGGTGATGATGATGAGGAGGAGGAGCATGAGGATGAGGATGATGATGATGACAACGACGATGAGGAACAATGATGATGATAGGTTTTGTTGAAACTTTTCTTTGATTTTATTTCCAAGCATTTGTAATGGAATGATGATGATGAGGAGGAGGATGATGACAATGATGATGATGAGGATGATGATGAGGATGATGATGATGATGACTACGACGATGATGGTGATGATGACAATGATGATGAGGATGAGGATGAGGATGATGATGATGATGATGATGACAATGATGATGATGATGATGATGATGATGATGACTATGATGATGAAGAGGATGAGGATGATGACGATGATGAGGATAATGATGTTGATGACGATGACGATGATGATGATGAGGATTATAATGACTATGATGATGAAAAATGATGGTGATGATGATGATGATGATAATGATGATGATCATGATGACTATTACTATGATGACAATGATTATTATGATGATGATGATGATGATGATGAGGATGATGATGTTGATGACAAAGATGATGATGATGATGATGAGGATGATGATGACTATGAAGATGACTATGAGGATGAACAATGATGACGATGATGAACAATGATGATGATGATGATGATGAGGAACAATGATGATGATGATGATGATGATGATGATTGTGATGATGATGATAAGGATGATTTCAATGATGATGATGAGGATGATGACTATGATGATGAGGATTAGGATGAGGATGATGATGACGATGACAATGATGACGAATAATGATGGTGATGATGATGATGATGAGGAGGAGGAGGATGAGGATGATAATGATGACGACGATGATGAGGAGCAATGATGATGATGATGATAGGTTTAGTTGAAACTTTGCTTTGATTTTATTTCCAAGCATTTGCAATGGAATGATGATGATGAGGAGGAGGAGGATGACAATGATGACTATGATGATGATGATGATGATGATGATGATGACAATGATGATGATGATGATGGTGAACAATGATGGTGGTGATGAGGATGAGGATGAGGATGAGGATGAGGATGATGATGATGATGACGACGAACAATGTTGGTGATGATGATGAGGAGGAGGATGATGATAATGATGAGGAGGATGATGGTGATGAGGATGATGACAATGATGAGGATGATGATGTTGATGACGATGGTGATGATGATGAGGAGGATTATAATGACTATGATGATGAGGATGAGGATGATGATCACGATGACTATTACTATGGTGACAGTGATTATGATGATGATGATGATGATTGCAATGATGAGCATGATGATGTTGATGATGAAGATGATGATGATGATGATGAGGATGATGATGAATATGAAGATGACTATGAGGATGAACAATGATGGCGATGATGATGGTGATGATGAACAATGATGATGATGACGGTGTGATGACGATGCTGATGATGATGAGGAACAACGATGATGATGATTGTGATGATGATGATAAGGATGATTTCAATGACTATGAGGAGGATGATGACTATGATGATGAGGATTACGATGAGGATGACGATGACGATGACAATGATGACGAACAATGATGGTGATGATGATGATGAGGAGGAGGAGGAGGAGGAGGATGAAAACAATGAGGAGCAATGATGATGATGATGACAGGTTTAGTTGAAACTTTGATTTGATTTTATTTCCAAGCATTTGCAATGGAATGATGATGATGAACAATGATGATGATGACGAGGAGGATGATGACAATGATGATGATGAGGATGATGACTCTGATGATGATGATGATGATGATGCCGACGATGATGATGATGGTGAGCAATGATGGTGATGATGAGGAGGAGGAGGAGGAGGAGGATGGTGATGATGACAATAAAAAATGTTAGTGATGATGATGAGGAGGATGATGACAATGATGGTGATGAGGATGATGACTATGATGATGAGGATGATGATGATGATGATGGTGACGATGACGATGACAATGATGATGAACGATGATGATTGATGATGATGAGGATGAGGATGATGATGATGATGATAGGTTTAGACTATATTGTAGCGGTGATGATGATGATAGGTTTTAGGCTATATTGTAAAAATACTCGAAATATTCATGAACACAAAGTCATTGTTGAAGAACGTTAGTCATTAAAGCACTAGTACAAAATGAGAAGTTAATGACTAAAAAAATGACTAAAATCAGGATATAAACGACTATTTTTGAGTCGGTGACTAATAGTAGCAAATTTCCACTATCTTATAGCTAGTCGTATTTCACTAGTCATTAATAGCTTGATTTAGTAGTCATTGATTTAGTCATTGATAGACAATGATTTAGTTATTGATAAACAATGCTTTAGTCATTGTTTTAGTCATTGATTTAGTCACGAATTTAGTCATTGATTTAGTCACTAAGTGAGTCATTGATTTAGTCGCTGATTTAGTCACTGATTGCAACCATTAATGACCAAATATATGACTAAATAATCTACTAGATGTTAACATATTAATGACTAAGCTAAATACAACTAAGATACGGGAAATTAGCTACTAATAGTCGTATATATGCGAATTTAGTCATTTTTGTAGTCACAAATTTATGATAGGGCACAGAGGAATCGAACCACCAACCTCCTGCCTATAATTAGGCAGGCGCTCTACCATTGAGATAGCACCCTTTAAGAAGTTGTTATTGCTTGACAATGATGATATTCAAACAAATTTATGATAGATATCAATCTACAAAATACATAATTATTACTATTACAACTTACCAGTAACTAGTATTTATGATAAACTAATTCCTAAGAGCTATGTACAATTTTCCCTGTAACCAAAGCTAATAAAAATACTACAAATACTATTACCAAAGAGATTTAGTGATGAGTACCTCTTCCCATTCTTCATCGCTATCATTCTCATTGTCCAAAGAAGAGTCCCTCCTGAAAGGATATCGAAGCCCAATGCCATCACTGCATCAAAAACAAAGAGTCAGAAACAAAACTTTCCCTCTTGTCTACTGCATGTTACAACAAAATAGTGAAAATTGAACTGATATCATGGGAACTTAGCAGGACATCCTTGATATCAAGAAAATCCGTCAGAGACAGGACTACATCAATGAAAATAGTTTTACCATGCTTTTTCTGAAAAATACTATACAAAGCAAGGAGCATGTTATCATCTCGTAGAACTTGAAAATCCTGGATATAGTCCTGTAGCAAAGGAGGAAAATACAAGCCTTGGTGTCTGAATGCTTCAACCTTAAATCCAGGACTGAAAAAGCTCATCAAATGCACTTAGACTACATCATCAAATCATAGGCAGACTTGGGTTCCACTACAACATATTTATACCAAAGAAGATTAAAATGTTTCACAACAGTTTGAAGATATCGAGCTTGAGAACCCAGGGATACAGGTCGTCCACGCATAACCTAGAAGACCCTATAGCTAGCATATTTTTCACTAAAGCATGATATGTAAAAGCCTTTTTGTGTTAGGTACTTCTATTAGATATATACTAGTAGGAGCTCTCTAGTTTACTTTGAAAATTTAATCTCTGTTTTAAAAGCCTTGTGAGAATTGAATATTTGGTGCTCACTCCTAGAATACTATCTACTTTTTTTATTACCTAGTTGTACAGTTCTGCTTTAGCCATTTTAAATTTCTAACACTATGCTACTAACAATTTTCTGAACAAACTGTCACTTCTGATTGGAGAAAATGGAGAAAAAGTGGCCTTTTAATACCTTCAAAAAAATCTCTTTGGCTGAATTTTGCAATCATGGATTAGTCCTATCCAATCATGGAAGTTGGTCAAACTGATCTAATGGGTACTTGATTAAGGACTAATAATATCAGTTTGCAATTGTCTTATAATTCTTCATCGATGGTAAATCCATCACCTACTCATTCAAATATGTAGAATGAAGTTCTAAGGATGACGAAAACTGTGGGTATTGCAACAAAGACAATTGATCTGTCACTATTGTTGACCAGTTACAGCTATAACTGGCACATAAAGAATTTTTATGTCACCCAGCTTAGCCTTGTTATTGCATTGTGGACCCTACACATTATTTACATAAATACAAAATTATAATCTCGAAGATTTGTTTCAACAAAAAAGATAAATATATATTTAATCTTTTTCATGAACTTTATAGTCTTACCAATTCATTTAACATGACACCATGGAAAACAACAATTTGTGAGCTTGCATATTCTTACCTTGCCAATATTGTTCTTGTGTCATTGAAGCCACTCTCTAATACGAGAGATGCCAAACATGTGCCCACAGGCAAGGGAGCTGCATTTTCATATTTCAAATGTTAGTCTTTGGACATTTGAGAATCTTATAAATAAATAAAAACATTTTGCTGTAAGAAAGATAATTTATCTGGTTTCTGATAGCATGATATAGAGGACTAAAGAAACATCAAACAAATAGGAGACTAGCAACTGAATTTGGTGTATGCGGGATTTTCAAAAAACAATTGAGAAATGAGAGAATTGGCATAATCAGTCATAGGAAACAATATTGACAACAAAGTTCCTCCCTGAAGACTTCAATTCAAATTAGTAGTCTCACAAAACTATTTTATTAACTAAAGGTTCCATTGTCTATGATCATTGAATTGAATATGAATAGGGCCCAAAAACTGCCCAGATATGAGGTACATGGGCTGTTCATATCCTTTCATTGTCCACAGGTGGCATGGATTTCCCAGAATTTGTTTTACAACTAAGAAAAAGACAACGTCATACTTTAGACTTGCCCAGAAAACTCAGAAACCAACCCATAAACCCTCATGAAAAATTAAGTGAACACCTTCTGGGAAACAATGTGCATGATTCCTTAATGTCAAAACTAAATATCCATTCAGTTGATGTTTTGACCCATTTAGGGCAGAGTGAGACAAATACAGTCCACAAGTTCACGGATCAATACTGTCAACCTCAAAACATATATAAAAAGCAAAAAAATCTATTTGCATTTGCAGCAACTGACACAAACTAGCTCCTTCATCTTAGCCTCAAGGTATTAATTGGAATAGAATATATATGCTTTTATCATATTTTTATAGGAGTTGTGTTTGGACTCCCATTTTGCACTCCTCGCTGTTGTACTTAACAGTCACATTAACCTATTTGCAGCCATCTGTTGGAAACTAATGTGTCTCATCTTATCTTATCTTATGGTCAATGTTGTATTTAGTGAATGCACATGTGATCAGCAGATGTGTTATGACACGATCATTTTATTACTGTGTGGGTCATGACAAATGAGTTAAGCCATATATTAGTCATTACGAAGACATCATTAGGAAGTTCTTGTAAGCTGGGTACATGGACCTAATGATTTATGGCACTATTTCCCTATTTGGAATTTGACAATCAAAGGATCTCAATGTGCTTGACAACATTGCTAAGCAAAAAGAGTAGGAAAACATATGAATATGTGTTTTTTATAACTTTATACCCCTTGAACCTAGGAAAGTGAATCAAATAGAAAGACAATATACTTGGTTACTTCAAAAGATTTAGAACACATGAATCACTCATCTATGTGGGGACAATTTATAAATTAGAAGGTATCCATACCTTGTATTGGACAAGGACATCATTATCTTTCATAATCTACCTAACAATATTGCCATTCTAATCTTCTACAATCAAAACCTCTTCTGTCTTATCCATACGAAAAATCATCAGCATCTTGAGTTTTGACATTGCTCCATCATATGACTGCCTTAGTTGCATAAGTTGAGAACCTATCCCATCAACCATGCCTGAAAGTAATGGAACCTGCTTGGGAAAGAAATTGATAAGCCAGTTTAATATTTTTGAAATATCACAACAAATAAAATAATCAAACTTCTATCAATGTTTTCATACAATTTAAGATCATATAATTAGATAATCATTAGTGAAGTACTTAACCATTAGAAACTAGCAATTAGTGAAGTAATTCCCTCATAGCAATGAAATGTTTTTCCCAGCTGCTTACAATATGACAAACATTAGCAATAGTTTGGACTTTTAACTTGCTTGCAATTGTGGCAGAGTGTAATCCTCCAGAGAAGTAGAACCATTGGATGTTTAATTGTATAATCATTCACATAAACTCATTTGGAACTTTCTCTTTTTCTTTCCCATTTTTCATCATCCAAGTTGATTTGTTAGTTACATGGTCATCAAGACAATAAATACAGTAGTTCAATAATCTTAAACCACTATTTGGAGCATATATATATATATATATATATGAAGGAAAACAACCCAATGGACTGAAATCCCTCAAAACTGTGGCCCCACCCTCTAGAATGTTTTATTAGTTAAGATCATGTCGTGGGTATTAAGCCAACACAAATTACAAATTAACTGCCAACATCCTACATCAATGATCTAGCACAAATCCCAACAAGGCACGTATTCTGGTGACATCTTATAAGGCATGTGCCCAAAAAGAGATGGCCCAGCTGCAAGCCACAACCACAGATCCCATGCAAGGGAGGAGCAATCCTGCCATGATTTGAACCTGGGTCTTCTCACAACAACCACACCAAGTAGCCACTAGACAACAGCTTTATGGGCATGTATAGGTGTGCTTGTGTGTGTGCGTGTGTGATGCAAGGGAGGACTCCACACTATGTAGCTGGAGAACACATGTGTCCTCAAAATTTGAGGACACCCAATGTGCATTGAGGACTGGGAATAACTCATGTCATTGATGTAAAAGGGAATATAACCTTCAACAGTCATATTGCTTATCACTTAGGGATTAGAATCTTACTGTACCTCAGAGAAAATAGGTTAACAAAACAATGGAGATCAACTTGTAGTCCAGGATTCAACCCAGAGAGGATAGTTCACTTGAAATCTGTCATTGGGGATGTGAAGTGTAGCCTTGAGGGCTAAAACATGTGCTACCTACAATATTACAAGTGACATATTAAAGCACATGTCGAACAATAGAGTCACAGTTAAACAGAGGGCACAGGCATATAGATCTGAGATCCTGATATGAATTCAATGAGATCCCCTTAGCTTCTCGGTTCAAAATACACAATTTATTGAATGTGTCCCCATCAAGAATTTTGCACAAAAAGTAAAATATAATTCCTCTAAGCCCAAGAGTCTTCCTTTTTTTGTCCATATTCCTTATTGTTGTTCATGAAAAAAAATTTAAGGTCCTTCTGGGGTTCATGCTGAGTTTTACAATTTTCTATCGCTGATTTAGCAGGGGATTTGCATGGGGTATTAGAAGGTGACATAGCCATGTTTGAAGACAATGCTCGAGTCCCAAGTCTAGGATCAGGTTACTAACTTACTACATAAGGATTTCATCACATGCATGCATAGGATGGTGAGTCTTGGGTTGAACCCCACTAAACACAGTTGAAAAACCATCTTCCATTGGCTTCAACTGAGACACACCCCTTCCAAAAAGTCATGGATCTTTGTATTAGCTATAAGATACATAAAAAACCAGCCTGCATAACCTTATCTACCAGCAACAGAGATTCATTGTTGGTAGAGGCTGGCACATCTTCTTGGATCAGGGTAGAACTATCAATACATATTAGAAAATCATCAAGATGGGACATAAATATTGAACTAGCACTTGTAGTTTAACTCACAAAGCTTCTATCAAAACCAAATTAAAAACAATAGTAATAGTTGGCAAAACATTGGTTTCATGACAGGAATCTACTAACAATCAAAGAAAAGGAAAACTAAGTACTTGTAGGAAGTGATGGCTCTAAAACTTGAGTAGACTACTGTCACCATATAAGCCAAGAAATGACAAACAATGTCAGAGAAAGAAAAATCATGGGTGTTTTGATAGGAAGGTGAACGGCCTCTGGTCATTTTGCGTGAAAAGATATTTTTCCATTAACATTTTGTTATAACATATAGTTATCTATTATCAATCACTAATACTAGAATACAAAGCATTAATACTACTAAGAAGGGAAAAAAATGCTCATATTTGAAGCAAATTTTGCTCATTGCCTTCTACAAAACAATTACCATAGACAATACATACTAATGAGCAATATGTTGAGCAATGATTTACTTCATCAATATTTTATTTAGGCATATGTTCCTCTTTCAGATTTTATTGGCTGGGTTATTTGGGAAACATTACTAAAAGAAGATATTTTAAGCGTTGTTCATAAATAGAATAATGTGTTTCATATTTGTTGTCTTCACTGACAATGTAGAAAGAAAGACTAGCTCCTTTCATCCTCAGTTTCTTCATCATCCTCATCTTTTGTTTCCATGTTCATTCTGTTACCCCATCCTTCATCCTACGTGTCCTCTTTATCTTCTTCTGTCTCTTCTCTGTCTTCTTCATATTCTTCCTTTGCAAACAACCCACTTTTCCCTGTAGGTACCTTTGGATTGGCTTTGTTGTTCAGATCAACAGGAGCTACACTATTATGTTTTCTTTTCAAACTTTATTTAGGTGACGGCTTCGAAATTATTTGAATCTTCCCTCAACGAGAACTACTTATGATCCCAAATTTTCCCACATTTTCATCATGTTCACTTCCCTCATCCATCTCATCTTCCACATCATTAATCCGTACTTGCTTTTCATGTTCTTCATAAGCAGGGCCTGCATGCTCTCTTCTAAGATGAAGATTCAACTTGTAATCGTGTTTGTAGAACTTGTTGCAACTTTCGTATGGGAAGGAAAATGGCTGATCTAAAGTGGAAACACCAACATTTGAAGTAAGAAGTCTCGGATTAACACTCTCCTTTCAACTAATGGAGTTGAATTCACATCGGGAACGTAATTCTGTATTGCAACAATTAATAACCATCACAAAAATAAGTAAATTTATATACAAGTTGAACTAATACTGTTTTCAAGTGTCATTATAATCTTGAATCGGTTGTACTTGTGAATTTCAAAAAGGTTAAAGAACTAGAGAACTAGAAACAATACAACTAAAAAGCCAAAGAATTACAAGGTATTAATTATATCAATCAAGGGGAGTGCAATTGAACCAGTTAATACTAGAATTTCGCTATCGATACTGCCCAAATAACACTCGAGAACAAAATCCAAATGCCAAGGATGTTTTCAACATTTTGATAGGCTAATAGTATTTGAATTGGTTGTCCCCGGTAACTCAAACAGAGTTAACGTGCTCCAAAATAAGAAACAACGCAACACAATAACCTTAGAGTTTAAGGCATATCGCACTGGAAAAGGTACTTATAGGTAACTTCAACTAATATGCTAGAACAATAATCATGAAAAATTCTAGCATCTAATGGGATGTTGAATCTGGAGAGTCTGATATTGAAAAATTATGCAACTAATTGAAACATGTGTAAATTAACTAGAAATGTTACAGTCTTGAGAGAAATTTGATCAGTGAAGGTTAGAAAGTCAAGAACCTAAAACCATTCTTATAACACAAGTTCAACCTTTCATGGGCCTTGTAAAGATGGGTTCCATAACTGACTACCAATATCAATATGGTTTAATGAAAAAATAATTTTCAGGTGAGAATACATAAGCTGTCAAAGCACATGCTTGGAAATGGAATTTGAATTGAAATGGACTAATGTGAATCCAAAGTCTATAACCAAACACCCTATTCCAACTTCATAATTTTCGGACCTAATTGGAGTAAACACTAAAATGAGTAGTTTGAGATTACTTTCCTTTTCACAGTGAGACCTAATGTGTGATTTTAATTTGGACTCATGTGCATATCAAACAGTGGGCACTGTTTGTGTTCACTATATATTGGATCAGTGGACACTGTTTGTGTTCACTATATAATGTTTCATTCAATACGGTGGACACTGTTTGTGTTCACTATATAATGTTTCATTCAATAAGTATATCAATAACACTATCAACATGGTCAGTATCTTAAGAAATCATGACCTTGTTTCCATAACAAACTTGGACATTTGAGTCATGAAAAATAGAAACAACACACAATACTAATAAAGGCGCTCATCTAAAGATATTTTTGCCCTGGGAATCTCCATATTTTCTGTTGATTTTCCTATTTAAAGTAAGAAAAAGGAAGCTAACCTTCTTGAGAATGAACTTCAAAACACGAAAACAGATTACACACATGCCTGCATATAATCAAATGAATTATTGAGGTCCATAATAGTGGAAAAATTGGATTATAGGATAGAACCTTCCTAGTTGGAATATCCTCAAGGGATCAATAGCTAAAATTGAGATTTCATTGAAAAAAATATTTATCTAAAGGGTCTTCTAGATTCTATATTGATTATCTAATCTGTAAAAGCAGTGACTGGGACCTAAAGCCAATTGATTTTTAACAAATTCATTTTGATTGTACAAGCTGAAAATTGATGATGGATCATTGAAGTGCTACTGAACGAGTTTTAATCTGTCTAGTAGTAGGAAGTTGTCTTTACCAAAGTTTTTATAAAGGAGTATTAATTCCAATTAGCAGCAAGAAAAAGTTAAATCTGAGATTCAGATGCAAATTTTCTAGAAATGCATTGCATCTGTAGCTCCTCTTAATGAATATGTTTTTATTTAACTCTTGTCTTCACAAGTAGTGCCTAATAAAATCAATTTATCTGTTACATGTTAAGGGTGAACCAAACATATCTTACATTTGTTCAAGGTATTATTGAGCTCCTGAGCTTATATTGGAGCCAGAGAGTATACAACAGCTATTGACATGTGGTCAGTAGGCTGTTTCCTAGATGAGCTTCTTTTGGGTCAAGTTAGGGACATGGATTTTACTTACTCGCAAATGAACATAAATTATTTGATCAAATGATAAAAGTTTTGTAGTTTTTTTCTTTTCATTGGAATCCTATTTATATTTTTATTAAATATTTTGGATCTTTTGCAGCCTTTGTTTCCTGGTGATAGTGCAGTAGACCAGCTTGTGGAGATCATTAAGGTGAAATTCATACCTTTTTGAAATATATCTTCTGCATTTTCAAATGTGTTGTATTAGCATGAACCTTTATAATATGTGTGGACACTTCAAGAATATGTATAAAATGTATCGTTTATATGTTTGTTCAGATCCTTGGGACCCCCACTCGAGAGGAAATTAAATGTATGAATCCCAATTATACAGAGTTCAATTTTCCCCATATAAAATCTCACCCTTGGCATAAGGTCAGTATAATTCTTACTCATGCACTTTCATTGACTTGAATTTGAAGAGGGGTAAAAAAATTAATATGTCTACATTTTTAGTTTTTTCACAAGCGAGTGCTAGGAGAGGCAATTGATCTTATCTATAGGATGCTTCAGTACTCACCCAATCTCTGTTGTGCCCCTGTAAGTGGATATGATCAAATTAGGGTTTTCAAAGAAAGTCAAATATTTCAATAGTGCTTTGCTCTTAGTCTTGGTTTGTTCTAGTTTTGTAATAGTTGATCCTTGACCTAATTTTATGGTGAGCTTTTCTTAAATGTAGTTGGAAGCTTGTGTGCATCCATTTTTTGATGAACTCCATGATCCTAACACTCGGCTGCAAAATGGCCATCCTTTTCCTGCACTTTTTGACTTCAAGCCAGAGGGTATGACAAACAGCCTATTTTTTCTACTCTTGTTTTCTAATTTTCAGATATGTTAAATGATGCATTTTGTGATTGTTTCTTTCAAGGTTGTTTACCTTATATTTATCAAGGAAATTTGCACTTCACATATTAACATATTTGTTTGTCTTTCAGAATTAAAGGGGGCTACGCTTTAGCTTCTTCAAAAGTTGATTCCAGAGCATGCAAGGAAGCAATTCCCACATCTTGGGCTTTAGATATTGTTGCATATTGCCTATTGGTTATGGTGAAATTCTGGTATCCTTTTTTTCCTAAGCTAAGGAGCCTGAGAAGTTTTGATGGCTAGCACTAGTGTTCACAGATTGGGGGTTAGAAAGGAAACAGGGCATTTTAAAGCAATGAGACCATATTTCAGATTGGTTTTACCTATTAGTCTAACTAGAGCACCGAATATTGCAAAGAATGCAGCCTTTATGTATTAAATCAATGCGGAAGTAGATATTTTTACAACAATTTTTTTTAGCTTCTAGATGGGAGTTGGACTTGTAGAAGATGGTAGGTGGCATGCACACCTACAATTCAAAGGAACATAATTCACACTTTAGTTTGAGATTCACTTGTGGGTGGTTGGTCCCAGTACATTTTTGTCCTAGTTTGAGAAACTTATAGTAACAGATTGTGACTGAAATTCCCAACCTGCACTTCCTCTTGCTTTTTTTATTTCATATTCTTATTGACTAAAAAAAAAATTATTGGGAAATGACCCATGATAACGTCAAAGCATACTATAAACATGACTTATCTAGATAGTAATGTGCTTTTGTTATGGTGATCATAGAAGGAATGGTTAATGGGAAAAATTTTATTACTACAGAAAAGGTAGCCTGCAACTTTTCACAGAAAGGTATGCTTACAACCATTGCCACAAGGTTCATTGTATGTAGGTTAAAAGACTTATGTTATAGATATTAGGATGCCTTGTGGATGAATCGCTACCAGGCATGTAAAATATATTAAATATTTATGTCACAATATGAAACAAATATATTTTATCAATAAGATGATATATTTTCTTATTGACTAAAAAAGAAATAATTATTGGGGAATGACCCATGATAACGTCAAACCATAATATAAACAGGCCTTGTATAGATAGTAATGTGTTTTTGTTAAGGTGATAAGAGAAGGAATGGTTGATGGGGAAATTCCCATTAGTATAGAAAAGGTAGCTTGCAAGTTTTCCAGGAAAGGTATGCTCACAACCTTTGCCACAAGGTTCATTTTGTGTAAGTTAAAAGACTTATGTTACAGATGTAAGGATTCCCTGTGAATGAAATATATTATTCATTAATCCCAAAATCGGGACTAAAATAATAAAAACAATAAATAGGCTGGTTAACTAGCTTTTGATGATGTAACATACTTGGTTCTTACAGAAAAGTGTGGAGAAACGTTTTCAGACATATACTATGGAAATCATTCTTTTCCTTCTAAACTTACAGAATCAAACATTGGGAGGCAACTTTAAACAGAAACAATAAAACAAAACATTTGTGCTTTGGGTTTTAGCAGTAAAGATCAAAAGCATTTTTCTGGTACGAGAGAAGAAGAAAGCAGTGCATGTGAAAATAATTACAGAAGGGAAATCTTGCACCTGAATCAAGTAACAAGAATAAATTATAAAAAATTATTACCTCCCACGATGCCAGATCCCTTAACCATGATGGTGTACTATCATATTCAGCTTTGCTAACTGGTAATATGTAATCTCTAGCCATTCCCTCTCTACTTTTCTCCACTTCTTGTAAATCCTCTGCTAAAAAAATCTGTATCATAGTCTCAGCCGATTTTCATGACAAATGGCAGCCCTGTTACTACGGAATAATTGAATATTAGGTTCAAAGTGAACTTCTGTAAAAGGAATTTCAGCAAGCACCAAAAAGGATACCCAAAATTCAAATAACCTGAAGAGTTTTGGCAGGTATTACTTGAAGGATGTAATTTGGAGGGGAAATCTAGGAAATTTAGGTGATCAGAAGGCAGCTCCTTATCTTGACATTTTCTCCTGTGACTATATGCATAGAAAAGTAGGGATAAAAAATAATGTAGTGCTTCATTTTGTCTATTATGAGTACAAAGAATGTTTGTACAACATTTATATGCATTTTATTGAGCATTATACAAGATAAATTGTATACCTTGGTAGCATTGACAAAGGATAAGGATACTTAGAACTATAACTTCCTTTGCGCTGTAGAGAACATTTTAAATGAATGAGATTGATGCTCAAAATTGAGAAAATGAAATCTCAAGCAAGTAAGAGACAGGGTTAAAGTTAAGCATTCTTTCTTTAGCTGACAAAATAATAGTATACATCCAAGCTCAATAATATCACAAAAAACAAGATATTTGGATGTCAAATTCTTCAACAGCTTCTGTTATAATATGATCTAGTTCTTGTCATAATAGTGTTACTATTGCTAAATCACTAAAACATAACATTATCTCTAGCAGACACTGTGGTACTAAATACTGCATTGCATTATCTTTGCCAACAAAAAAACCTCTAACAAAAAGCATCATCATCTACAATTTAATATATTAAAAGATAATTGTTACCATGAGGAACCGACATAACTAACCTATCTTCTGATTCCTAGTGGCATGGTGCATAACTGATTCCTGACACCCAAGATGCTTTTGAAAGAAAACAAACTTTGGGAACTAGGTACGAAGGCTATCATATAAATTCACAAATTCATATGATGCTACCTTTCCCTAACATAGATTCTTGTGGCATGAGAAAAATTGTAAAATATAACTTTATAAGTGAATAACAAAAAAAAGGAAGCTTACCAATGTGCTTCTAAATTCATAGTTTTGAATCCAGCTTGGACTGCTCCTTCAACCGCTTCTGGCCATGACCCTGGTCATGACCATGGGTCAAGTTAGGGACATGGATTTTAGTTACTCACAACTGAACATAAAATATCTGATCAAATGATAAAAGTTTTGTAGTGTTTTTCTTTTCATTGGAATCCTATTTATATTTGTCTTAAATCTTTTGGATCTTTTGTAGCCTTTGTTTCCTGGTGATAGTGCAGTAGACCAGCTTGTGGATATCATTAAGTTGAAATTCATACCTTTATGAAATATATCTTCTGCATTTTCCAATGTGTTGTATTAGCATGAATCTTTATAATATGTGTGGGCATTCCAAGAAGATGGATAAAATGTATCTTTTATGTGTTTGTTCAGATCCTTGGGACCCCATCTAGAGAGGAAATTAAATGTATGAATCCCAATTATACAGAGTTCAAGTTTCCCCTTATAAAAGCTCACCCTTGGCATAAGTTCAATATAATTCTTACTCATGCACTTTCATTGACTTGAATTTGAAGAGGGGTAAAAGAATTAATATGTCTACATTTTTAGGTTTTTCACAAGCGAGTGCCAGCAGAGGCAATTGATCTTATCTATAGGATGCTTCAGTACTCACCCAATCTCCGTTGTGACCCTGTAAGTGGCTATGATCAAATTAGGGTTTTCAAAGCAAGTCAAATATTTCAATAGTTCTTTGATCTTATTTTTGGTTTGTTATAATTTTGTAATAGTTGATCCTTGACCTAATTTTATGATGAGCTTTACTTAAATACAGTTGGATGCTTGTGTGCATCCATTTTTTGATGAACTCCGTGATCCTAACACTCGGCTGCAAAATGGCTATCCTTTGCCTACTCTTTTTGACTTCAAGCCAGAGGGTATGACAAACAGCCTATTTTTCCTACTCTTGTTTTCTAATTTTCAGATATGTTAAATGATGCATTCTGTGACTATTTATTTCAAGGTTGTTTACCTTATATTTATCAAGGAAATTTGGACTTCACATATTAACATATCTGTTTGTCTTGTAGAATTAAAGGGGGATATGCTTGAGCTTCTTCAAAAGTTGATTCCAGAGCATGCAAGGAAGCAATTCCCACATCTTGGCCTTTAGATATTGTTGTGTATTTCCTATTGGTTATGGTGAAATTATGGTATCCTTTTTTGTCCTAAGCTAAGGAGCCTGAGAAGTTTTGATGGCTAGCACTAGTGTTCACAGATTTGGGTTCAGAAAGGAAACAGGGCATTTTAAAGCAATGAGACCATATTTCAGATTGGTTTTACCTATAAGTCTAAATAGAGCACCAAATCCCACAAAGAATGCAGCCTTTATGTATTAAATTAATTCGGAAGTAGACCTTTTTACAACAATTTTTTTTAGGTTCTAGGTGGGAGCTGGACTTGTAGAAGGTGGTAGGTGGAATGCACAGCTACAATTCAAAGGTACATAATTCACACTTTAGTTTAAGATTCAATTGAGGGTGGTTGGTCCCGATACATTTTTCTCCTAGTTTGAGAAACTTATAGTAACAGACTATGACTGACATTCCCAACCTGCACTTCCTCTTGCTTTTTTTGTTTCATATTCTTGTTGACTAAAAAAGAAATAATTATTGGGGAATGACCCATGATAAATTCAAATCATATTATAAACATGACTTATCTAGATAATAATGTGCTTTTGTTATGGTGATCAGAGGAGGAATGGTTAATGGGGAAACTTTTATTACTACAAAAAAGGTAGCCTGCAAGTTTTCAGGGAAAGGTATGCTCGCAACCTTTGCCACAAGGTTCATTGTATGTAGGTTAAAAGACTTATGTTACATATATTAGGATGCCTTGTGGATGAATCACTACCAGCCATGTAAAATATATTAAAGATTTATGTTACAATATGAAACAAATAGATTTTATCAATAAGATGATATATTTTCTTATTGACTAAAAAATAAATAATTATTGGGGAATGACCCATGATAACATCAAACCATAATATAAATAGGCCTTATATAGATAGTAATGTGTTTTTGTCAAGGTGATAAGAGAAGGAATGGTTGATGGGGAAATTCCCATTAGTACAAAAAAGGTATCCTACAAGTTTTCATGGAAAGGTATGCTCACAACCTTTGCCACAAGGTTCTTTTTATGTAAGTTAAAATACTTATGTTACATATTTAAGGATTCCCTGTGAATGAAATATATTAGTCATTAATCCCAAAATCGGGACTAAAATAATAAAAACAACAACTAGGCTAGTTAACTAGCTTTTGATGATGTAACCTACTTGGTTCTTATAGAAAATTGTGGAGAAAAGTTTCAGACATATACTATGGAAATCATTATTTTCCTTCTAAACTTACAGAAGCAAACATTGGGAGGAAAATTTAAATAGAAACAATGAAAAAACATTTGTGCTTTGGGTTTTAGTAGTAAAGATCACAAGCATTTTTCTGGTACGAGAGAAGAAGAAAGCACTGCATGTGAAAAGAATTACAAAAGCGAAATCTTGATCCTGAATCAAGTAATGAGAATAAATTATAAATAATTCTTACCTCTCACGATGCCATATCCCTTAACCATGATGGTGTGTTGTCATATTCAGCTTTGCTAACCGGTAATATGTAATCTCCATCCATTCCCTTCTACTTGTCTCCACTTCTTGTAAATCCTCTGCTACAAAAATCTGTATCATAGTATTAGCTGATTGTCATGCCAAATGGAAACCCTGTTACTACGGAATAATTGAATATTAGGTTCAAAGTGAGCTTCTGTAAAAGGAATTTCAGCAAGCACCAGAAAGGATACCCAAAATTCAAATAACCTGAAGAGTTTTGGCAGGTAGGTTGTGATTTGGAGGGGAAATCTGGGAAATTCAGGTGATCAGAAGGCAGCTCCTTATCTTGAATTTTCTCCTATGACTATATGCATAGAAAAGTAGGGATAAAAAATAATGTACTGCTTCATTTTGTCTATTATGAGTACAAAGAATGTTTGTACAACATTTTTATGCATTTTATTGTATACAAGATAAACTGTATACCTTGGTAGCATTGACAGAGGAGAAGGATACTTAGAACTATAACTTCCTTTGCGATGTAGAGAACATTTTAAATGAATGAGATTGATGCTCAAAATTGAGAAAATGAAAGCTCAAGGAGGTAAGAGACAAGGTTAAAGTTAAGCATGCTTTCTTTAGCTGAAAAAATAATAGTATACGTCCAAGTTCAATAATATCACAAAAAACAAGATATTTGGATGTCAGATTCTTCAACATCTTTTGTTATAATGTCATCTATTTTTTGTCATAACAGTGTTACTATTTCTAAACCACTGAAACATAACATTATCTCTAGCAGACACTGTGATACTAAATATTGCATTGCATTATCTTTTCCAACAAAAAAACCTCTAACAAAAAAGCATCATGAACTACAATTTAATATATTAAAAGATAATTGTTACCATGAGGAACATACATAACTAACCTATATTATCATTCCTAGTGGCATCGTGCATAACTGATTCCTGACACCCAAGATGCTTTTGCAGGCAAACAAACTCTGGGAACTGGGTGTGAAGAGAATCATATAAATTCACAAATTCATATGATGCTACCTTTCCCTAGCATAGATGCTTGTGGCATGAGAAAAATTGTAAAATATAACTTTATAAGTGAATAACAAAAAAAAGGAAGCTTACCAACGTGCTTCTAAATTCATAGTTTTGAATCCATCTTGGACTGCTCCTTCAACCGCTTCTGGTCATGACCTTGGTTATGATGATCCTAATGCTGTTGTTGGTCCTCCTTTTTCTTTTGGGAATGCTGGTTCCTCCTCCTTACTACCTTGGGAATTGACTTTGGAAACTCCTTTGGACTCCTTGGGGCCTTAATAAGAATTCTTGTGACCTTACATGGGACCTTCCTAAAACTACAACTACTTGGGAACCCACTTACACTCTTACCTGGGACCCTCAAACACCCATACCTCTTTGGACTATCCTTTGAAAAATCAGATTTGATCTCTGCCTTGGGGGGGCTAGCCTAGGAAATCAGACTTGGAAATAGATCTTTGTAACCTATGCCTCCAGCCTTACCTAACCTAAGCCACGCAGCCTATGAAAAAACCTTTTTATCCTACCCCTTTCCTTACTACTCTTTCCCGCTGACACCTTTCCTTCCCCTTCACAATCCGCATTTCATTAAGAAACACTCTAATTGCATAACAAAGATCTTCATCGGTAGGATATGACAAGCTCGCTTTCCCCCTAGATCTCTCTTTCCCTTCTAAAGGAGGTTTCATCAACAAAAGAGTTTGTTTTAGTTCATAATTTCAGAACATTTGAAGTGTGGTCATGTTTTGAGATGAAGACACATTGTCTCTGCAATTGGTAAGGATACGTAGAGGTTTATTGAACTCATTATAATACTAAACAAATGGAAGCTTTAAAAAATCATCTTTGACCCTCCCAAAAACAAGAGATTTTACCTGCCACTTCAAATGTCTACTTCTTCAATTGCCTCTTACCACGAGTAGACTTGTATTCATATGTTGTATTCAATTCTTTGCTTCTTGTTTTTATATCCATAAAAATAGTATCGAGGCTAGTTGAAACAACAATCTGTGTGTCAATAAAATCATTTCCCTGATGATTTGCAATATGTTTAAAAGGGATTTTCAACGGTTTCCTACTAAGGATTCCACCATAATCCTCTTCCCTGAGGACAACCTTCCCACTTTTATGCTCAATACCACAGTCATTACACTAGAAGAAAACGTTGCCACAATAGAGATACTGATATAGGATGGAGAATACTACCTCTACATAAGAAATATTTTGCAAACCTCAGCAAATGTCCATAGATCTTGTTCAATCTTGCTTGAATATTTTTCCCCAATGAAGATCAGCAAGACATTTCTCTTCTTCAGGCTTGGGACACCTCATTAATTACAATATTTTCGATATTTGAAGGGGTTGAGTCAATGCCGCCAATCTCATAGCAAGTTCTTGCCCTTAAATTGTATCCTCTTCGTCATCAACCAGAACCCTATATTTCCTGCCAATTCCTTCATTTTCTCTTATGCCCCCAAACAAAGTTGGATCCTTCTCTAGATCGTTCTTTGTCCTTCTATCATTATCTATGTCATTTTTTTCCTTTTTATCACCAATTTGGGGTTTGATAGAATTCACAATTTAAGGTTTTGCAGGAGGACCTTTGAACCTGGAATATTGACCAGCTAATTCATCATCAAGACCAGTGTAATCAAAGCCTCTCACATCTCTATATGAAGAATTCACTGATGAGTTTAAGGGTTTTACCAGTATGTTGGAGTTGAGATTCAGTTACAATGCACTTTCATCTGGAACTATGCGAGCAACTACCCTTCTCCTCTCACCAATCTACTCCAAATTTTATTGTTGGAAGGCCTTCTGTCATTTTTTAAACGCATATGCTTGCATAGCCCCACTCGTATCCCAATGACTTTGTGAAAATTTAATGTACATATTATTTCAACAATGCTGAGGGTTAAAGTCCATTAACATTAAGGTTAAGGAAAAAGAAAATGAAAAAAAAAAACTTTAATTCACCTATTAACTAAAAAAGAGGGAAAATTAAAAACTTAATTCACCCACAATTCCAAAAGTTAAATAATGATTTTTTTCATAAAAATAAATAAAATTAAATTTTTTAAAATATTTTTTAATAAAAATGTTGAAAAATAAATTTACTAATTTTATATGATGAGCAAAAATGTAAAATTCCTAAATTTTTAAGGATTTATTTCTAATATGGCTATTGCACCGAGAGTTGCGAGGTGCTCTACAACCATGTTTATCAATAAGGTTTATCAATCATTCAAGTGAATGGAGAGTAAGGTTCAATAAGGTAGTTTGGTGAATGCAAATGTAAGATTTCATGGTATTGGGTAGTCTCCCTGGTGAGTAAACTTACTCGACTAGAATGTTGGAAATGTGGAGTGTTATAAAGTCATTAGGAAATCAGCGGTGTAAGGTTTTGGGATATTGGGATGTTTTCCAATGGCTTAACTCACCTTACCAATGTCTAAAGGCCCGGACCACTAAAGAATCACAAGGATTAAAACATTATCATAATTACAAAAGAAATCAACCTATCGAGGAATATAATGTGAAGAGTTTATAAGTTTTTATTTTAGAGAAAAATATAGTGTGTTTTTTTAGAATATGAAGTACCTCGTGGTCTAGAAATTGAACACATACAACTAGGTACATTATAATAACAGTCCCATATTCCCCCCTGCTCATGACTCTGAATCTTTATCCCAATGATTTCAATTTGAATGTTGTAAGCATGCCACATTTATTGTAGTATTCCCATAACCCGCCCCCCACTAATAACTATTTAGTTGAACATAGTAGTAGTGAGACAATGGATAATCCAACGAAATTTGAGAATGGATATAAATTGCAATTTTGACAATAAATATTTACAATTTCGTAAATTGTAATGTTGCAAATGGATTTAGAGGGGGCTCTAAATCTATATTCACTATCAAAATTTATGAAATTGTATTTCATTTTACAATTTCATAAATTTTAACATCCCAGATGGATTCAAATACCCCCAAATACAATTTCATAAATTTTAATGCAGCATATGGATTCAAGTACCCCCTTAGTCATTCCAAACTAATTAGTCATTGCAATGATGTTAATTACCCTCACTTCTAGTCTAGTTGTGACCCACTTTATGAATGAATTTGATAGGGACTTTTTGACAAACACTTTTTGTGTGACTGCTCTAACTGCCTGTGAAATTTTAGAATACTATAGTACCCTTTTTATTGGTTTACTATGTGGTTTTAGCAAGCAAGAATGTATCACATTTTATGTGGTACAAATAGGTAATTAACAGGAATAACAACATCCAATAACCAATCTTAACAACACTTTATATCTGCAACTTATTTGAAATAACAAGTTGCATGCCTGGAAAATGATGGAGCAAGGGTCGAACGATACCTTCGGCCCACAAGTATGAAGTTGACGTGTTTTTTTGGCCATGCATTGGATGCATTTGGTAAGTCTACGTGGAGGAGGTGCATTCGAATGGTCGATTCTCAAGGGGATGTAGGGATTTGATGCTTCTAGCTAGGTATCGATATGGTACTGGTTCTAGTACCTAATTCATAATTGACGTAGGAACCTAATTTTCCTTTGGAACGTGCTTAACCGATTTTGATTCAATGGTGTAGCAGGGATAAATATGGTCAATAGAAAATTCATGCAATTGCTTTGTTGGATCTTTGAAGATCGAGTTGCATGGCACCAATATTACTAATAGAAGGTAGCCAATTTACAAAATTTACACTTCATTGTCAAATTTACAATTTTCCATGACACAATTAAAATTGACCGACATAAATGACTAATTCATATTCTTCTAGCTAGTCATTTTTTATGTCGTGACTAAATTAGTCGTTTATGTTAGTCATTTTTAACTCTGTCACTTACTATCTAGTCATATTTGTTAACCGGTGACTAAATTAGTCGTTAATTTTAGTCGTTTATAGTTGGGTCAATCAAAATTGCTCATATTTAGTAGTAAATCACTTGAAAAACCTGTGGTGACTAGAAGTTTTAGTCTCCTAGTAGCTAATTCCTCATTTTGTAGTAGTGAAGGAAATAAACGTTAGTGATTAAATGCTCTAAATGTTAGACAAGGGCGCGCACACATTTAGTTTTACATGCACGTCAATGCGCGTGTGCGGTCTTATAAACATGTGCGCATCCGCACACCTGTTGGTAAAAAAATAGAGTTCTGAATTCCCAGGATTGCTACATATTTTCACGGGTTTTCTTTTGTTGTTTGCGCGTTTTGTGCTCCTGAATTGTGCAATTTGGCTCACAATCCATCACCACTCTTTGGTCTATTGGATAGAAGCTCACTCTTGGAATCTAATAAACATATTTAGTGGTCCTAGAAGTTAGTGGAAAGATTCACACTACAAGTTTTCATTGGAAGAAGAGATCATTTTGAATAGGTATGGTGAATTGTAAATAATTGTTTTAATTCACAAGTTTTCAGATCATTTCATTGATTTATGTTTTATGTTATTCCTACAACAATATCTCTCTCATAGACAACATTTAATTTCACAAGAATAAATCCCAACTTCACATCTAAACAAGTCTCGTATTCTCCATACAAGATGAAGTATTCCATGTTAACTAATTTACATTTGCACATAAATATATTTTGATTTTACACAATGATGGCATAAATGAAGTTATATCTTGAGACTCTTCAATTTAAAAAAAAAACCTTTGAAGTAATCATGGGAGAGGGTCCATATTGAATAGTTCACCAAGTTGTCCATATTCTCTATACAAGATGAAGTATGCAATGTACACCAATAACCATTTGTACATGAATATATTTCGTTTTCCCACAAGGATGGCATAGATGAGGTTCTCTATTGAGACTCTTCAATTTGTATAAAAAACTTGGAAGCAATCATGGGAGAAAGTCTATATTGAATAGTTCACCAACTTGTCCATGCTCTCCTCTCCATGCTAGATTTATCATAACATGCCTTTGAGCTTGACAGGGATGCCTCTACCTCAATGATTTCTCCTTTTTTCGAGGGATTTGCAACCTCCTCATTTCACTCATCTTCTTTTGACTTCATATACTTTTTGAACACAAAGGTAGTCAGAATCCTATAGCTGTAATACCTACAAACTTGACTATCTTTACTTGACTCAAATAGAGTATAGAAATGAAAATTTGGTCCAAACATAAAGAGAAACCTTTAATCAATAATTATGTATCAATGCCAATAATTAGCATACCAACAAATATGTAATTTAGTTATTTATGTTGGAATGCATCATGTATCTTGTATAATGGAACTAATACTTTATTTGTTGCTTCTTATGCAGCGGTAGACCTCATAGTTTTGATAAAGAAACTTTTGGATATGGGAAAATCATGTAACAAAGCAAGAAAAACTAGAAGGAATATGCCCATTGAAAAGGGAAATGGGGTAATAGAAAAGGCCAGGTTGGCAATGGAGAGAGTGAGACATGGTCTAGTCATTTCCACTAATACTGCGTCCAATCCTAACAGAGTTGATGACATAACAACCTATACTTCAGAATCACGGGTGAAGAGGTTGCGTCCAAAGAACCCAACTCAAGTTCCAACATCAGCACAGTCTCCAACCAACAATTCATAAACAAGCCATGTTGAAGATCTTGAAGACATAGGTGTATTGAGAGACACTGAGTATGAAGCGTTGGACCTAGGAACAATGATTAATTTTCAATCTCTTCCAGAAGACCACAACCATGTTGAGCACACTCCCAATATGGACTGACATGTGAATGATTCATGACAGCAAAGAAGCCCTGGGATCCATAGCTCATATCCACCTTCCCTACCTCGACTGTCTACTGCAAGAAAAAGGACTCCTAGACGTATCCATGTGGATGAAAGTTGTCTGTCAGGCCTTGAAGATAAGTTTCCCAATTGCATTATTGATTGGCAATGTAACAAATTAATGAAGGAATATTTTGAATACAAAGGCGATGCAGTTAAATGTGAATTATTACTATGTTTGTTAAAGTCAAATTGTTCAGTTATTGTTAGGAGAATTCTGGGCATAAATATGGTTAGAATTTTAGATGCTAACAATCATATTGTTAGAAATATCCAATCTGCTTTTAATGCGATTGGGAAGACGTCCTGTACTAAATATCTTTGTGCAGCTCGTCGTGTGTTATTAGAATCAGTTGTAAGAAAGTGGTTGACATAGATAGATCACGTTCCTATAGTTGCGGCACAATACAAGGAACACATGGATTTCATTCGGTTTGAAGCTCAAACAACCCCCTATTTGAAATATGGACCCGGAAACTTGCTTGCTTTTGCAGCCCTTGTAGCAGTGGTGAATGGGATGAATGTGAATGCATGGATTGGGTTGATGATTTGGATTGTGTGTCACTTGTAGTAGACCCACGTGTAGTTGGTGAAACAACCCACTTAGAGGAGGGTCAGTCAACGATTTCAACAGACTATGACCATATCTCAAATCTTATACAAGCGGGACACATATATGCAGTTGTTTCCTTGAAATACAATGAATGGGGCACGAATTATTGGTTGGCACGATTGATTCGAGGTAAGAAAATATTTAACAGATCATTGATTGATGATGAAGGCAATGAATTTCCTATTGGCTCTATGGTGGTTGAGGGTGAATATCTTACACTAGGTGGGAAATCAAGAAGAACTAATGGGCATGTATGTGTGGATTACAAACCAGGTTCTGTGGTCTATCACTTATGAAACTTGATTGTTGGCACAAACATCCATCTACAGACGATGTCAATGAAGAACTCAACCAAGGTACGTTACTTCTTACCTCATTGAGATCATGAGAGATTGATGGAGGCAATTAGCAACAGAGAGGATCCAACTGACTATATTGAATGAGATTGGGTAATTGCGCTTACACTCCACTTGGATTCCAGTTCCATGAGTGATTGAAATTGACAGCTACTATTAAAAGACAAGACGATCACAATAACTTACTTCGCTTTCTATATGAACTCTGCAAAATCCTTTCCCTTTCCATCTATATCGATGTCATGTCAAAATATATAGCATGTATAATTACTTATTACCAAGTATGAGCTGTTTTATGCACCATCTTGGTAATAAGTATTTATGCATGCTATATATTCAGACATGACATCGATATAGATGGAAAGGGAAAGGATTTTGCAGAGTTCACATAGAAAGCGGAGTAAGTTATCATGATTGTCTTGTCTTTTAATAGTATCTGTCAATTTCAACCACTCATGGTCGTCTTGTATTTTAATATATTTTGACATGTTAGCTTGCACAAGCACACGATTCTCTACATTTGACTATGCAAGGATACAAAAGCTATGCAAGAATACAAATTGGCCACTAAAGCTATGCAAGAATACAAATTTTCATCATTTTCATTCTCAATTCCTAATGTTCTTTTTAATTAGAGATTGAATTATTTGAATGTAACTTTCAAGTGAAAATGTTTGATGCATGTATCTTCAATAGACACCCTTCAATGGTTTAAACTTTCACCCATGTTTCTCTTACCTTTGCTAGAGGAGTTTAAACATCATGTCCTTCACAGATTTGCTAACTCCACACTTTATATTGTTCTCTACATGTCCTTCCTGGTAAACCACTATCTTTGCAACTTTCTCTCCAATTTGTGTTGCATCGGGCTACTATTCAAAAAATAATTGCTCTAATATTGTGAAATAGTATTTGACTTGTGCATTATGGTTTCATCTCTAAATTTTAATTGCTATTCTAGTAAGTTTTTATCCTTCTTCTATTTGAGTCAATAATTAGAATTTAATGAGAAAGCAGAAGGTATAACACAAAGCAAGGTCAAAGAGTTGTTCATGTTTAAGAGATATAGTTTCTATAACATTTCTTCTATCCTTTTTTGGAGAAATATAGTTCATTACCAATATTTGTTGTGTTGGACCCAAAGCTTTAATTGCAAATTGACTTCCCAAGCCCTTCTTCAACCTTTTAATAATGCTCTTACCATGCCCAACAATTAGCATGTCATCCCGGATCGAGAGTGACAAAGTGTCCCTGAATGACATTTTCATGCGACTTGTAGCTTGACATAACTTGGCCACCGGAGGTCGAATTGATGATCCGTCAACTCCGTTGGTCTCCTGGAATGCCATTACCTCTAGAGGGCCCTCTCCACCATGTTTTCATGTCCCAATGACTCCACGTTGCATCGGTTTCATAAACTAGGGTTTTTCTTAGTTTCCTTCAATGCAACTCTCGCACTAGTGGGTCAACTCTGAAAAACCATCCTCCGTTCCAGTATTGGTGGTGTTCCCATGTCGGCATTGGCCATACACACCTGTCAGAACCAATGACGTGCAATATTCATGCTCCGTTTGGTTTTTCGCTCCCGAACCAAGAGTGACCAAGTGTCCTTGAACGACATTTTCATGCGACTTGCAGCTCGACATAACTTGGAAACTGGAGGTTGGATCGACAAGCTTCAAATCCGTTGGTCTCCTAGCATGCCATTACCTCTAGTGGGCCCTCTCC
This sequence comes from Pseudotsuga menziesii, assembly GCA_001517045.1. NCBI lineage: Eukaryota > Viridiplantae > Streptophyta > Pinopsida > Pinales > Pinaceae > Pseudotsuga > Pseudotsuga menziesii. The sequence continues at coordinate 42,246 of LPNX010447613.1, forward strand.
ACCATGTTTTCATGGCCCAGTGACTCCACTGTGCATCGGTTTTGTAAACTAGGGTTTTGCTCAGTTTCCTTCAATGCAACTCTCACACTGGTGGGTCAACTCTGAAAAACCATCCTCCATGCCAGTCTTGGTGGTGTTCCCATGTCAGCATTGGCCATACACACCTGTCAGAGCCAATGGCATGCAATCTTGCTTCTCTATTTGGTTTTTCGCTCCTGGACCGAGAGTGACCAAGTGTCCCTGAAAGACATTTTCATGCAACTTGCAACTCGATATAACTCAGAAACCGTAGGTTGGATCGATGATCCATCTACTCCATTGGTCTCCTAGAATGCCATTACCTCTAGTGGGCCCTCTCCACCACATTTTCATGGCCCAGTGACTCCACTGTGCATCGGTTTCGTAAACTAGGGTTTTGCTTAGTTTCCTTCAGCGGCAACTCTCGCACTGGTGGGTCAACTGTGAAAACCCCTCCTCTGTTCCAGTATTGGTGGTGTTCCCATGTTGACATTGGCCATACACACTTGTCGGAGCAAACAACATGCAATATTGCTGCTCCATTTGGATTTTCGCTCCCGGACCGAGAGTGACCAAGTGTCCCTGAATGACATTTTCATGCGACTTGCAACTCAACATAACAAGGAAACCGTAGGTCAAAGTGACAAGCCATCAACTTCGTCGGTATCTTTTCATGCCATTACCTCTAGTGGGACATCTCCACCACGTTTCATGGCCCAGTGACTCCACTGTGCATCGGTTTCGTAAACTAGGGTTTTTCTCAGTTTCCTTCAATGCAACTCTCGCACTGGTGGCTCAACTCTGAAAAACACTCCTCCATGCTAGTCTTGGTGGTGTTCCCATGTCAGCATTGGCCATACACACCTGTCGGATCCAACGGCATGCAATATTTCTCCTCCGTTTGGTTTTTCGCTCCCGGACCGAGAGTGACCAAGTGTCCCTAAATGACATTTTCATGCGACTTGCAACTCGACATAACTCAACAATCAGAGGTCGGATCGACGAGCTGTCGACTCCATTGGTATCATGGCATGCCATTACCTCTAGTGGGCCCTCTCCACCATGTTTGCATGGCCCAGTTACTCCACTGTGCATCGGTTTCATAAAATAGGGTTTTGCTTAGTAGATTTATTGATGTTGTAATTTGTTGTAATAAGAGGTTCTAGATATGTTATATGCTTGGAAAGAGTTCCCTAAAGGGATGTATCTTCATGGTGTTAATGTACACTTGGACAAGGGTTTATTTTGTTGGGTTTCCTTGTGATATTAGGATGAAGATAAGTGAAATATTGGACCATAGTGACCACCTTCACACACATGTTGAGGAGAACAAATGAGCATAGTAACCACCGTGGCATACATATTGAGGATAATCATTGCAACATTGTAACCACCTCTGACACATATGTCGAGGAGCATTGGGAACAAGAAGATGTGGTACACAACTAGAGGAGGAAGTCATTACATGGTGAAACCTTGATATGCATAAAGACACTAGGGTTTATATATGTAAGTAAACCTTGGAGAAGGAGATATAATACTCGAGGAATTGATGGTTGTATTACAGAATCTATAGCTCTTGTTGTCAAGGAAAAGGAGGTAGAATTAGGGTTCCAACCCTATAGAAGATACAAAGAAAAGAGCTAATGTCTTTGGTGATATTGTAGTCTTGTTCTTGTGTGATACATGGAGGTTTGGGAAAGACCATGGAAAACTTAACTTGATAAGTCTCAAGCTTCTTTTGATTCCTTGCTTAGAAGAAGATCTTTTTAAGTTTAGTTGATTTTCCATGGAGGTCTTGGTGCTTGTGTTGATGCAATAGACAAAGACCTAGGGTTTGAGGAATCATCCTAGGATAGACATGTTGACGTTGAAACTGGTGCTAGACTTGTCTGAAATGCCATGTGCTTCTATGATGAAAGATGATTAGGGTTTATAAACACTAACAAGGAAACAATTATAGTGTGGATACCTTAATGCATGCTAGGGTTTCATGAACTACAATCTCATTGAGACTTGAATACTAGGGTTCCATGAACTACAATTGCATACTAGGGTTTAATGAACTACAATTGCATGCTATAAATAGGGTTGAGAAGTTATGAGATGAAACACATGTACATGTACAAATTGAAAACCAACTAGGTTTTTGTGAACTACAACTACATGCTATAACTATTGTTGAGAAGTTATGATATGCAACTAGGGTTTTGTGACCTCTTTAAAAGCTATGAGATGGAAGTAGAAACACATGTACATGTACAAATCCAAAACCAACTAGGCTTTCATGAACTACAAATTGCATGCTATAACTAGGGTTGAGAAGTTATGAGATGGAAATATGGATATATGAGCTCTTTACAAGTTATGAGATGGAAAAGAGAAACAATCCTATTGTTTCATGAACTACCATTGCATTCTAGGGTTGCATGAACTACAATATTGTTGAGGCTTTCATACTAGGGTTTCATGAACTACAATCACATACTAGGGTTTCATGAACTACAATTGCATGCTTTTACTAGGTTTGAGAAGTTATGAGATGGAAATATGGATTTATGAGCTATTTACAAGTTATGAGATGGAAAAGAGAAACACACCTATGGTTTCATGAACTACCATTGCATGCTAGGATTTCATGAACTACAATCTTGTTGAGACTTCCATACTAGGGTTTCATGAACTACAATCTTGTTGAGACTTCCATACTAGGGTTTCATGAACTACAATTACATACTAGGGTTTCATGAACTACAATTGCATGCTATAGTTTCATGAAATACAAATTGCATGCTATAACTAGGGTTGAAAAGTTATGAGATGGAAGTAGGGTTTTATGACCTCTTTATAAGTTATGCGATGGAAAAGAGAAACACACCTATGATTTCATGAACTACCATTGCATGCTAGGGTTTCATGAACTACAATCTCATTGAGACTTTCATACTAGGGTTTCATGAACTACAATTGCATACCAAGGTTTCACGAACTACAATTGCATGCTATAGTTTCATGATCTACAATTGCACGCTATAACTAGGGTTGAAAATTTATTAGATGGAAGTAGGGTTTTATGACCTCTTTACAAGTTATGAGATGGAAAAGAGAAACACAGCTACGATTTCATGAACTACCATTGCATTCTAGGGTTTCATGAACTACAATCTCGTTGAGACTTTCATACTAAGCTTTCATGAACTACAATTGCATACTAGAGTTTCATGAACTACAATTCCATGCTATAGTTTCATGATCTACAATTGCACACTATAACTAGGGTTGAGAAGTTATGAGATGGAAGTAGGGTTTTAAGAACCTCTTTATAAGTTATGTGATGGAACTAAAATGGTATGGTATGTTGTATGTTAGTATGGTATGGTATGGTATGTTAGTACATGGTATGATGTTAGTATCATAGAATATTGTAGGGTATATACTATGATGTTAGTATTGTAGGGTATGGTATGGTATGTTAGAATGGTATGATGTTAGTATGTTATGGTAAGTTATGTTAGTTGGTAGGGTTTTGTGAACTCTTCATAGGTTATGAGATGGAAGTAGAAACACATGTACATGTACACATCCTAAACCAACGAGGGTTTCATGAACTACAATTGCATGCTATAACTTGGGTTGAAAATGGCCCTCCCCCTCATGTTTTCATGGCCCAATGTGTCTAGATATAACTGAGAAAGCACATTTTGCAGCATTATATTATTGATGTACTATAATATAAGCCCACAACCTGCATAATAAAACTAGGGTTCACATATTGAGACATGGATCTACAAACTAGCGTTTTATGAACTCTTTAGGTTTGAAGATCAAATTAGACTAGTTAGTATCATTTAAGTAGAAACCAAATGGTCATATAGCCCTAGGATACACTTGCAAATTGAAAACCAACTAGGGTTTCATGCACTACAAATTGCATATTATAACTAGGGTTCACAAGTTATGAGATGGAACTAGGGTTTTATGACCTCTTTAGGTATATATCACTAGATTGGTTAGTATCATTTAAGTAAAAACCAAAATGCCCTATACCTAGGCTATGCACATACATGAAATAATTTTATTGGGATTAATATGAACTACTTACTATTTCATATGCTCACAAATGCAAATACCAATGTGTGCAAATGCTAGGAACAATACTCAAATTATCAAATTGTTACAATTGAATTAAAACCTAGGTTATGAATTGAATTTCTTTGTTATCCTAAACCCTAGATAACACTATTGTAATTGATGAATAGTTACATGCTAGACTTACCTGAAATGATAACCCTAGCTAGACTTGCCTGAAATGCCATGTGCCTCTATGAGGAAAGATTATTAGGGTTTATAAAACCTAACAAGGAAAACAATTATAGTGTGGAGATTTGAATTTTAGCTTATATTATCTTTATGATTGGGTAGACTCTAGCATTGGTTATGCATGCTAATTTGAGATAATTTTGGGTTGAATTTGTTAAGCAAACTTTAATGGTGTTTATTTTGTTAGATATCCTAAGTGTGGACCTTTGGATAGGTCATCATGCAATTGTGTAGGGGATCAAGATGATGACTAAGGAAAATCCTCTGAAATAAAAGGAACTTACTAGCCAAAATGACCCTTCAAACCATGATTGTACACCCAAAGACAACATGTTGCTACCAAAGGAAGGCTCAATAGGGATGACAAGATAGGAAGTGAGTGGGTAAGATATGAAGGAAAGCAAGTGACCTTAGGCTATGATAGGTGGGTAAGAAGGCTATTAGGGCTGCCCTAAATAAGATATTACCTATCAAGGTTTCCTCATTGATTATAAATACCAGGTTATGCATGCTAACCTTTAAAATTAAGTTAGTTTTAGTGTTTCCTCATGGATTCTAAATCCTAGGTTATGCATGCTAACCCTTAAATCGTTAAAATTGCAACAAGTAAAATAGCTTGTTAAAATTACAAGTGCTCAATAGATCATTATAGAAGACACATATTCATGAACTTGTTTCATTTTTTATTTGTCAAGGAAGAACAATTTTTATGGGACGTTAGCATTATGGGATGTTTTAATTTCAATTATGCATGCGGTTGAAGCATGTTAGTGGTGTTGATGGGATGTTATCATCATATTGTACAAATTCAAATTCTCTTGCAACCGACATAAAAGTATTTCTAGGAAAACATTTAGCATTATGATAGTCCTATATTTCACTTTTTAGCTAACCAGGACAAAGGTACAATCTTTTTAAGTAAACATCAATGATAAGCAATTTTATAAGTGACAAGTTTCCAAGCCAATGGGACTGTTAAACCAAATCAAATTTCTAGTCAAGTAAAATGTCTTATGACAGTCCAAGATGTAATTTCCATTCAAGTAAAATGTCTTATGATAGTCCAAGATGTAATTTCCAGCCAAGTATGAATGATAAGAAGTATATTCACTTGGCTTTTAATGACACAATGACTTGCAAGCAATTCGAGGACTTTTCTAGTATTTTGCCAAGTTATGGATGTTTATATACCACTGTCAAATTTGTTTAAGTATGGTTGGGAATGATTATTTATATACAGTCCCTTTAGGGTGTCTTTGTGCCACTTTAAATTGGGTTATGGACAAATTTGAGGTGATGCGTTAGTGAGTGGGTAAGATAGGAAGGAAAGGAAGTGACCTTAGGATATGATAGGTGGGTAAGAAAGCTATTAGGGCTTGCCTAAATAGGATATTATAGTGAATATGTTAGGGAAGCTTAGGATGAGTTAGTGGTGTTCTAGGGATGTCCAAAATGGATATTACAGTCAAAGATATAGGGAGAGTCATGGGGGTCTAAGTAGTGTGGAAATGAAAGGAATAAGCCTTTCTTTAGAGAGAGGGAAATGTAGGAGTCTAGGGAAAGGTTTTTAGCAAGGGTTAGGCTAGAATAGAATAGTTTAGGTATGTACTATGGCTTCCTAATAGGTAGTATTACAGTCTAGTTTGATAAACAATCCTAGGGTTAGTCAAGGATAGAAAATGGAGTAGAAGGCCAAAGGTTAGAATTACTATGTAAATACCAAAGGAAGACAAGTTCTTTCTATTGCAATTTGGACAATGAATAAGACTGTATTATTATGCATTTGTGTATTTTTTTGTTAACTAACCTACAGTATTAAATTTTTTATCCATTTTATTATGAAATTATGGACTTTATTGCTTCGTCAACAATAAGTATTGCAAGCGCATCAATTTTAAACTACTACTGTAAAGAAGTACAAAATGATATATTAATATACAAAAATATCCAATCATATAAAAAATATGGAAACTTGTGCCGTATACAAAATATGGCAACTCGTTCCCTATACAAAATATGGAAACTCGTGCCATATACAAAATATGGCAACTCGTGCCCTATAAAAAATATGGCAACTCGTGCCCTATACAAAATATGGCAACTCATGCCAAAATTCCACATCATGGCTAGTGTACATAGGAGGCTCTCTCAATCCTCCTTCCCACCCTCGAAGCTCCCAAGTCCAAATCCAAAATCGATCTTCCTCTTCTTCGAGCTAGAGGAAGCTCGGTTCTCTCGGCTGCTTCGACCACCTCCCCTTGGGCTCTGAAATGAAAACAATCAAATGTCAACTCCTACAGGCAATTATATAAGTATAAAAAAAAATTTAAATATCAAAATTAAGTTTTCAAATTTTAAATAGCTCACCTGAGACGAGACCGTAAGTGGTGAGCGGGCTACCCTCCTCCATGATCCAAGTCTCTCAGCAATGCCACCTTGTAACATTTAAATAGTAAGATAACTCATACAATTTACTGCTATGTTAATTTTCGTTAATATTGAACGAGATTTTCATAAACTAATTAGTCTCACCATAAACACAACAGGGTGGTCCTAGGGCCTGGAAGGTGGAGCAATCGACTGCTCCTCAGGGGTGGTAGGTGGAGCAGTGGGCTATACAACCTGATCTGATGCTAGGGTGGATGGCATAGCGGAGGATGTAGCCACATCGATGTTGGATACAACAATAGGGGGCATGGTGGGAGAGGGCATGGACTAGAGTGGGCGAAGTGGTGATGTACAATGATAAATGGCAATTGGCTGTAGAATGGAACAAGCCACCCTGGAAGAGGAAAAAAGGGTGGTGGGGGAATATGGAGGAGGGGGATGAGGTCTAGGATGGGGTGGAGGGATGGGTGAATGTGGATGGATGGTGTAATGTGGTCGGAGGGGGGAGGGGGGGAACATGGGAAACTGCAAGGGAGGGGGTGGATGGGTGGGGCGGGGGGGGGGGGGGTTGGATGGAAGTGTGGTGGTGGGTGGGAGGCAAGGGATGGATGGAATGGGGTGGGGAGGGATGCAGGGAAAGGGACATGTATGCTAGGGGATACACCTGGAATATATGGTGGGAAAAAGGTTGTCAGTGGAGAGATGGTGACACCGACGTGCCTATGTGGTGGGACCTGCATACATATTCATGGCATCGTGTATTAGTACATAAAAATTATAACTATACGAATCTAAGCCATCAAAACTGAAATTAAATTTATACTTTATTACAAGATACCTATTCACAAGGGGATCTGCTGATCCCTAGTGGGGATGGTTGGTCACTCAATCCTACGGACACTTGTTCATTTGCAAAAAAATATTTAGATTCAATTAGTAAATATTAACTAAATATGGGCCAACAATTTAAATAAATATGCGACGATTGACATCCAATTACTACTAACATTAAATTTAATTACTGAAAGAAAACTACCTGTGTGTATGGTGCTACGATGTCCTATGCAGCTGCCTGTGTGTTGGAGACTCGGCACTGAATAGCTATACATTAAAAAAAATCAAGTCATCAACATCTGATTCTAAGTTAAATTTATTAGAAATGATGACATTAAATAAAACAATGACTAACCTGGTGTAGGTAGTTCTCTGTGCCATGCTCATGCATGGGAAACTGGCATGGATGCCCACAATGAGAACAATGATGTGGCACTAGTCTCATCGAGCTAGATGGATCCACCTGGCTACCACCTATATCTACTCTCCCTCGCCCACCACCAGTAGACCATGCGGAAGTGTGTCTCTTGGGGGGTCCTGCTCGCTCTGCGATGACATAGCCACAACTGTGGTATGCCTGAGAAGGTGCCATGTGGCACATATGACGAACTCATGGATCTCATCTAGCCCACTACCTAACCTAGGAGGTTGAGGACGTGGGTTTGGATCTCTCCTAGGTTAAGCAGGTCCTCTGAGTGGGTTCTGGTGGGCATGAGGTTGATCTTGGGTTGAGCCAAAACCGATTCCCTAGAACTCAGTGATGTCAAAGTATTTCACATGGAACTCTAACACAAACTCAACCCATAGTTTCCTGAGAAAATACCGTGGGACCTCGACATTGTTGCATGGAGGCTTGTCGAATACCATGAACCATCTCTTCCTCCATTTTTCTCACCATGGATGGTAATTACACCAGTCCATGCAAAATCCCCTCTTCCTCACATCTGGAGGTTTCCCTGTTCTAGGATATGTAAATTTTCTCCACAATTGGGCTTTTGTGAGATTTAGGTTTTTTATATCCTCTTTGGATATACCAATGTTATAATGCTCTCTCATTCGAGCCCTATATTCGCTCAAACTGGTTATCTCACTATGGGAAATGTTGATAGATTCTATAATTTTTTGTATTGATGTGGCGAGGGAAACCTGAGAGGGTTCCCTCGTGTTCTTCAATTCATCACTCAAAATTCTTAATTGGTTTAAATCCTCGTGTAATTCATCTTCGGGGTTTTCTTCTTCATTTAATTTGGGGTTTTCTTCATTTAATTCAGGGTTTGGGTCCTCTGCTTGGTTTGTTTCTTTCATTTCTTCGGATGGTTCATTGGTATTGGTCATTGTGGTTACGTAATTTGTACCTACAGTATCAAATTTTTCCCATTTCAATTGATTTTCAATTTCTTTTTAATTTTGTATTTTATTTTAAAAACAATAAAAACAATGAAATAAACAATAAAAATTGCATTCCTACTCTATTTACCTTACTCCAGCGTCATTTTAGGCAATTTGCACAAGTTGGTTGGGCTCCTTGGGGGTCGAATTCGTCTCCTTGGGGTCATTGGTTCCTCCTTGCACGCTCATGGGTTGCAAAAAACAATACACATTGTTTTTTTTAATACACAGGGACATGCATGCATCCTCGTTTGTTATCGTGCCCAACACATGCATGCGTCCAAATGCGTGTGCGCATCCACAAGTGCGTGCGCTCTCTTATTGCCGATGCTGGCAATCCGGCGTGGAGGTTCGTTAGTTCGAAGCAGAAGCGCATGTGCGTTGTTGATTTAGTCCGCTTGCGCACTCCCATTGCATCATAATTGAGTAGCAAATTCTTGCGGGCGCCCCTAAATTTAATTTAATATTTGTATCACTATTTGAGTTAACATAATAGTGATTAGAGTTGAAGTTAAGCTAATAGTTGTAAAATCATTGGAGTTAAGGTAATAGTTGTATCTAATAGTTAACTTAAAAAGTAATAAATTAAGAAGTGTATTTCAAGTAAAAGTCATTATTGGAGTTGAGGTTAAGCTAATAGTTGTATCATCAATGGAATTAAGCTCATAGTTGTATCTAATAATAAAAAACTTGTAACTAATAATTAAATAGTTAAAGTTGAAATTTAATTCTTCCAATTATCATGAAATGTACTTGTCACATATTAATTGAATTTTCTAGTGCTATAATAAAGAGGTGAGGTGAAAATGATATTTTTTTGGTAAAAAATTATATATTTTAAAATTCAACTTTTTGAGTATCAAAAGGACCTGCTTAACCCCCAAAAATGGATCAGTAGAAAAATGTATCAAGTCGCAATTGCCCCTAAAAGGAAAAAAATAACATCAAATGAAAAAAAACGTAAAATTAATTTTGATTAATAATTTTGAATGTTGATTTTAATGAAAAAATGGATTCCAACTTATATTAATTTAACATAATTCTTAAAAATATGGATTTAATTTTTTTTTGTTTTGCAATTAGATTAGTTTAACATAATTCTTACATCATTTCAAGTTAAAATGAGCATATAATAAAAGTAAAGCACATTTTTATTTCTTAAATATTTATATTTTGAAATTTTGGTAGAGACATAATTAGATCCTATGATTGAAAATATCTTTGATAATTAGAAATAACATTTTTTTTTGTGCAAAGTCATACACATTTTGGTGGTTTATTTTTCAGACATAACACAAAATCCTCAAGGGAAAGTTCCCTATACCACAAAAATCCTCAATAGCACTTCTTCCAAGTTTATTCCTCCTTAGGGAAGCTCTATGTCCCTTTTTATCATTTCCTCATCCAACATTTTCTCTTCCTTTAAAATAATTGTCTTTACAACGCTTTGGAACTAATTTTTTCAATGGTGTTGTACTCTAAGAAAGGTAGCTTCCCCAAGAGTGTTGAGAAAGTCACCCTTAATAATTTTCCAATGTCCAATATCCATGGATTATTTTTTTATGTACAAACAATATCATTAAACAAACTATATCTCAGTGTCACCCAAAAAAAAATGGGTGATGCGGCTCATTTCCTAAACTTTTACACTATGATCAATCTATTTTATATAAAAAAATTCTTCTTTGCAATTCTCGAAATTAGTCTTTCTTCATCATGTGCTGAGTGTACTTTACAACTTATATATATATATATATATATATATATATATATATATATATATATATTCTACTTAATCATTTATAAAAATTCTACTTCAAAGACAAATTACCTTCAAATTGAAAATGAAATCTTCAAATTGTTTTTATTTTGTTAATACAAATAAAAATTGATATTATTTATGTTGATAAAAGTTGGTAATTTGGTTAGTTTGAAAACATAAAATATAGAATATATATATCTTTTGTATTAATAAAAAGTTCCAATTTGATTAGTAAAAAATACAAAATATAAACTAGTTTGTAATTAAAATATAGAAAAAGAAAAACTTAAAATTATATTTATGATTAGAATATGATTTCTGTAAAGGAATTTTTGAAAGTTTTGAAAACATATAACTTTAAAAAGGCCTCTTAAAACAAGATTTGATTTGATTTGAATAACAATAATGTGGAGTATCCACAAGTGAACCAATACACCAAAGTATTTAGCTTAATATATTAATTAACCCTAAATTTTAACTTAGATGCAATTGTGTGCCACCGCAAATTTGAAGCAAACAAAACTCAAAGGTAAACCCTCTACTACAATAAACTAAACTCTAGTTTTCAACCTAGTAGACATTAATTGCTATTAAAAACAACTATTTACCAAAAGTCCAACCCAAAAGACCATCACTTTTGTTAGGTTTTCTATTAAAGAAATCTGGAAATAAAATTCTTCTTTTTAAATAATCATATTACAAATAAAAAATCTATTATTCTTTAAAAAGACCTTGTCATATATATAGTTATTTCATAAAAAAAAAATTGTCACACATATTTATTAATATTTTTTTTTTCAATAACACCCACCACCATTATATTTAGATTTAATTTTCAATATTATTAATTACTAACAATAACAAAGTTTTTCCACATCCTTTATCTTACTCTAATTTCTAAATAAAATTCACACAAATCAAATATACTAAGATTTTCAAAATTTGCCATTTTTTATACTTAAATTTAAACAAATATTTTTTTTAAAGTTTTTATAAAATATCATTTCTTATATCAAATTACTTTCACTAATTCATAATCCAAAAAAATCAAGATATAGAATTTTTCATGTGATTAAAGAAATAAATAGTTTATTTTCATCCTTTTAATAAAATACAACTCAAAGAAATACATATCTTCTCGCAATCTTTTATGATTTATAAAATATCAATTCAAATAAATACACCACTTCTTCCCATCCTTCTATGAATTATAAAGTAAAAAGGAATTTCAATCCTTTGTTTTTGTGAATCTATATAAATACAAATAAATTAAGATATATTATTAAGTAAACAAGTGTAGTTAGTAGCAAAGTTGCTTGGTATCTACCTTTTAAATTAAGTGAAATTAATAAAATTGAGTTAAATATTTTCTAATTTAAATTAAATAAATAAATAAAGGGATTGATTTTGATAAATGAATACTAAGTGTTTTAGATAGATTAACCAATAAATCAATCATCCACTGGAAGTGTCATAATCTAGTTACTAGTATTTAATTTAATTTTATAGTATATTGGTAATTGTATAAATGATCTTAAATTGGATATTAATCAATTAAAAAAATTAATTCATATACATATAATTATGCGGATAGGATTATATATGTTAGAATTTTGGGGTGGACTACCATCTATGCTTTTTCATCTACCAACCAGAATGAGACAAGTGTATAGTCCAGATTGATTCTATGGGCATTGTCCAAGATTAAGTGCGAATGAGACAAGTGTACTATTTAGATTGATTCTATGGGCATCATCCAAAAATAATAATTAATAATTTCAAAAAAATAAAAAATATCTTAATTAACATGTGATAAGTACAATTAGTCATAGTTCTAAAAAATAAAAATAATCTTCAACTATTAGATGATTCGATACAAGTACTAGCTTAACTCCAATGATTCTAGAAATATTAGCTTCACTTCAACTCTAATGAGAGTTATATTGGATAACTATTAGCTTAATTATTAGATACAACTATTAGCTTAACTTCAATAATTCTAGAACTATTAACTTAACTTCAACTCTAGTGAGAGTTATATTGGATAACTATTAGGTACAACTATTAGATTAACTCCAATGATTTTACGACCATTAGCTTAACTTCAACTCTAATCACTTAATAATAATAATAATAATTAATTATTTCAAAAAAAAAAAATATCTTAATTAACTTGTGATAACTACAATTAGTGATAGTTCTAAAATTTAAAATAATCTCCAACTATTTGATTGTTAGATACAACTATTAGATTAACTTAAAATCTAATGAGAGTTATATTGGATAACTATTAGCTTAACTATTAGATACAACTATTAACTTAACTCCAATAATTCTAGAACTATTTACTTAACTTCAACTCTAATCACAGTAATATTAGATAACTATTAGCTTAACTTCAACTCTAATCACTTAAGGCTTAGTCCAAGTGCATTTGGCATCTAGGAGTCTAGCTAATGTGCAGTCATGTAACAGTCGAACTTCTAATAAAATCGTTCGAACTCCTAATAGACTCCTCCAAACTCGTAATAAACTCCTAATGTCCCTAATATTTTTTATTATATAAATATGTGGTGGATATAAATTAATGAAACCTAACATCAAAAAATTATTCATATAGGGAAAAGTTTTAATCAATTTTCGTGGCCATCTTTGAAGTGTGTTCTTAATCGCAGTTTGTGGAATTTACGAGTACGGTTTTAGAATCCATCTTTGGAGTATTTTGTTGTCTTTGTTGCTTATGTTTATTTAATATTTTTCTATTTTTTCATGATAGAGTATGTATGCATAATGGTGAAATCTAAATTGTTATTGTTATAGTATTGTATATCTATGGATATCAAGGAAATCAATGTATATTAGTATTGAGGACCTGATATTCTTCTTGATTGACTATCGTTTTATCTAGTTCTAACTCAATTTGAAACATTGAAACGCTACACGATCTATGATATATAGATGGGAAAAATAGACCTCCATTTTAATATTGTACGAAATCACATAAGCTTCTGAAAACACTTGTGTTCTGGTTTATAAAGATACTGAAACAAAAACAGAAAAAAAATCAAAATTTTATATGCTTGCGCTAACGACATTAGTGATAGAAAAATGGGGTTACCTCCTCTTAATAGTATCAATCTGATTGTCATATGGTATGAAATTTTATTTAATGGAACTTGAAAACAAAATGAGAAAGATCACGAATTTTAGGATTTTAGAATGAAGTCTGTGGTATAATAAATCATCGAAAACTACACCATCAATGCATTTGAATTTTTGGACTACTGTCGTGATTCATAAAACTATAGCAATGTGATACAATAGACATTTCTGGATGTAAGAGGTAAACTTCTTAACGTACATTATGGCGACATACAGAGTAGATTTCTATCGAAATTTGAACCACTTGGGGATTTCCTTTTTGAGATATGTAAGCCTTGGATGGAAACTAAAAATGTGAAAAGAGAATTTTCAATTAGAAGTTGAATCCTACCAAATCCTTAACCCAGTATAACTATGAGTATTCAGGTTTTATAACAATGAGGCATCCTGAACATTTAGTCAAAAATATTGAATCGAGCATGAAGTCATAGCATCCAAGAATGGGCTTTACCAGTCTCTTTATGTTGGAAATGGGATAGAAACATGTTATCACAAAATTTAAATCCTTGATCTATGCAACAACCACAAATTATTCTATTTCTGGGTTTCTTCATTTGTTCTCCGCATGCCCTTATATTTATAAAGAGTTTATCAACTTCTTGTCATGTGCTGAGAAAGGGAAAGGGTTTAACATATGCGGCGGTGACTTGCAAGTTGCTTGAATGATACCTCTTAACCATCGAATGAATATTTGGGAGGCCATCATTATCTCCACGCGACTCTCCATGGAAGGAGTCATTTTATTTTTGTAGAAAGATGGGTATCAAGCATTTTTTTAGTAGTATGTCACCTCTTCTCCTTACCCTCATTTGACCTCCCTGCCATTTTATTCTATTTAAATTGTCACTATTGATGGGTCAGTTACTCAATGGAATAATTGCTTTTTATGTTGTGTAAGTTTTGAAGTGACGAACGCTTCAAAACCCCAAGACTAGAGAAAGATCACGATTTATTAAAGTGATTTTTTCCTAGGTTTTGAGAAGATGGGTTCTTGTATTTTGGTTCAACTAGTGAAAATATTAGTTGGTTGACACTTTGGAAAGTATATTGTAAAGTGTTCCAATACTTGTCACAATTTGGGAATTCTTGAAGTATCTCATTTCAAAAACTATTTAGGATGGGAATACATTTTGATGTTTGAGATTGGACCACAGACATGTGCATACACTTGAAATAAAAACATAGGCCTCGACCCTTCAAGCATCTACGATTTGGACAGTCATACTTTCTAGAAGTTTTAATCCTCTCTATTTACAGGAATTCCTTGAAATGGAGGATTTCTAAACACCCATTTTTTTTAAAATTGTTGGAAATGGTGTATCCAGTTTGGTCGGCAGCTTCATAGTCAATATAATTAGAAGTATGCATTTTTAATTGATATATGAGTGCATGCGATATTTCATTTTTTTAAATGTTAGAAAGGGTGTCCCTCTCATCCCAACATTTTCCTTGTCATGCATCCTAGAAATAGGTCACATTGTTAGGAAATAGATGCTAGGACATAGGTAATGAAGAAACTAGAACTTGTGCTCTTCATTCTAGGGAATCCTCCTCATACCTGGACTCACGATCCAACTCTTGGATGATACATAGTGTTTGGTGGTGCTAGGTTATGATGGATTTCGATGAGTAGTGCATAAAATGGGTTTGTGGGATTTCTTGGTAAGCTCACCTTTGACACTTGTGTTGGAGATGTGGTGCAAGACAACTGCTCCTTGCAGACTCCTCCACTCCCTCCCGGTGCTTAGTTTTATGGATTCATGGATTGGATTTGAATAACCAATGTTGTTGTTGTTTTTTTCAAATAAACCTAAACTCTTGTACAATAACATGACATATATAATATATATGTTATTATTATTTTTATTCTTTAAGAAAAAAATATTCTCAATCTGTCAAATATATACCTCCGGGTGTATTCCAAACATATTAATTTTATTAATATGATTATTGCTAGTCTAAGTTTCAATATTAATTCCTATTTATATGTACACTATTTAATTCAAATATACATTTTTTTAAATTTTACATGACATTTTAATATTATTTTATATGCATAGTAATTTAGTTAAAAAAAACATTTATTAAAATGGAATTTGAAGATTAGAGATTTATCCAATCATTTATTAATTGTTTGACAAAAACTAAGTAATTAACATTAAAATAGATCATCATTATAAATTAATTTATATGAAATTTTAAAAATTTAAAAGACATAAATTATGTTTTTAAATAATTAAAACAAATTTGAAAAATTGTGAAAGTAATAAATTAAATTAGTTTTCAATATGGATAATGAAGAACATGTTTATATTCTTGAAAATACTCTTTTAAGAAGGTGAAATAAGTCATGATATAATTTTCAGAAATAGATATAGTAATAAGATAATTTCTTAGAAATATATTAATGTATTAGTTATTTATAACAAAGGGTTAAACTAATTGTTAACATGTTTCAAAGTTTAGTAACATTGGGTTGGAAAATGATATTGCTATTTGAAAGCACTACAAGACATTAAAGAACAAATCAAATTAAAAATGAGTGTTTTATGGATGTGACATTTTATGTAAATTTATTAATAAATTTTATTTCATTTCAATAGTTTTAATTTCAATTTTATGATATCACCTAATACAATGCATATAATGAGAAATTGGTCATTCTAATTATGTTTAGGGAAAACAATGACATTTTAAGGAGGTCATCAACCCTATTCTAGAAGATCAAAAGTATCTCTTTGTTTTAACCAGTTCAAAGAAAAAAATTAATATAGCAAGATCAGAACGAACTCTCATGAGATCCATAGTGAAACAGGTCATTGGATAGTTCCTAAAACACCATGGGTGGAAATTATCTCTCATCTCTGTGAGAATAGGAACATTGAAGATGAAAATCACTTCCTCTTAGAGTGCCATGCCTACACCCACATTAGATCTCAGTTTCATAATATTTGCTACAATACTGACCTTCCTAGAATTTTAAGTTGTCAAAATTATAGTGAGCTCACGATGCTTCTCACCAAGCTCTTTGAGCATAGGAATACAATTTTAAAACAAACTAATTAATTGGTTTCTTTAGGTTCGATAGACCAAGTTTGGTCTCATTAACCATCATCATCATCATCATCATCAATAACTTAGATAATATAAAAAATTACATTTCATATAATGAATTGCTAAAACCCCCAAATTAGTAATATAAGGGGGAAAATAATATTAAATAAATAGTTTATAAGACATTATGTTTTCTAACATTTAACAATTTGTGCATTCGATTTTATTATGGAAAAAAACCCAAGTTAAATATTCTTAAATAGAGAAACCTAAAATCTAAAACGTCCGAAAACTAAGCCCATAAAGCCTAGAATAGAGGGTGAATGAATATACTCTTAAGACATTATCTTCCTAAGATTATTGGTTTAAAAGTATTAACCTTATTAAAAAAACTGCCCAAAAATAAAATATCTTAATAATAAGTACAAATAACTACATAACATAGCATCATTAAATTTATGTCTTTTGTTTCCAATTTATTTAGCCGCAAACTACATAATATAACTATGCACTTATTATAAACTTTTCTAATAAATTATATAATAATAATAATAATAATAAAATTATATAATTAATATTAAATGTGAAGTAATATAACTTGATAAAATTAAGTATAATCAATACTTTAAAATTTAAATTATAAATGAAAAAAAATTCCTTGCAAAAGAAAACACTCTAACAAATTAAAATACTATCTAACAAACTAATATCTAGGTGTATAAAGTAGATTATTAATATAATACAAAGCTTTGATAGGCTTTTCATCTCTTTAAACACAACATTTGGCTACCCTTGCATGAAATTATATAAAAATAAAGTTGAAAAATGTAGCTAAACATAGATAAAGTTTAATTCAAATCACAATCTACTCATAACACACTATAAAAACATATACCTTTCAACCATCATAACTAACTAAGCACAAGAGCATCTGCCTTGAATATGACTGCACCTCCCTAAATTTATCTGCAATTAGCCACAACTGCACTTAAGTATTTTATTAACAAATACATATTGTGCATTGGGATGCTTTTGGGCTCCGCCAGTGTATACTGTACTTAGCCTGTGAAAATTTACAAGGGGTTTGAACTCAAAACCTTGTCGCAATATACATAAAATATACACATGGCTGTGTATTTTCATAAAGCTCTTCAGATGAAAACATTAATACATACATTTAAACACCATCCATTACTCATTACTTGCAGTAAGGATGATGAAAAGTTTCCATCTGTTCATCCATCATAATCTGTTGGTAAAACCATTTCATCATCCATCAAAATCTGTCGGTCACGGCATTCCATGCTGCAGAATGCTTTGTCACCTCTGCAATTAACAGCGAGCACAGAATGAGAAAGTTTTACAAATGAACGCACATAAAACTTGGAGGAGTTTCTGAAAAGACAATAAGTAGACTAGCTCTCCCATTATCAAGATTCTAGATGAACTGAACAGGCTTTTTGGATACATCACTGCAAATTGAAATGAACCGTTGGCCTAAAACTATAATAAAATATCAGTACTATTCTCCAGGATTTAAAGCAATCTCTAACAGCAAACTCATGGTATAATCATTATAACAGACCTGTACATGTAGATGTCCTTCCCATGGCTCAACTGTAGTTTGCAGAGATAGCAAGAACTGAGAAAATGGGCAACAGGAAACACTGCAACATTTGAATAGCTTCGAGGTGGCGTTGCTGCAACATCGCATAGTTGCTGTTCATGACGTTGTTTTCGAATATGAAGAGGATTTTGAACAATTTCTCTCTCCATATTGCAATGAGTATATATGTGTTTTGTGCCATGGACATGGTATGTGACACAAGTATAGCTCTCTGAATGCTCTATTGGATGCTCCATTCCAATACGATAGGTATCTAAATTGCAAATCCAAGTGGAAAACCAATTATTAGTGTCTCATTTTGCTTCTTGAGAGCAAGGAAAACCAATTTTGTTTTGCAGAATCTTCCACCAATGCTACAAACCCTTTCCCCGCTGCTAAAACAGCAGGAATTCTCCAGAGAATTCCTAACCAATGCTAAACAACTTTTGCTCTATTTTAACAGCAAGAACCCCTCCTAGCTTTTCAGAACAATAAATTGCCTGTTTCTCTGTGCAAGGGTACACACAACCATTAATATAACCCAAATGAAACTTGCTGAATACGGAGGTTACCCACATACCCAAATATATATCCGCAATTCACTATCGAATCCATCTTGCAACCAATCTCAGTTGCACAAAAAACAATACCATATGCCTCCAATATAATTTCGTCTCTGTAGCTACCAGCTCTAATTTGTACAGCCAAATCCTGCACATACCTGTATTTTTAGTATAAATATGTATTACTGTAATACAATTTCACAAACTCTTCTGACACTCTAGCAACCCAGGCTGGTTAACCTGAATCCTGAATGTCAGTTTAGGTTATTAAATCAGCACGTTCGGTCAAACTAAGTTATTAGAAGTTGACGTCACTGCATGCGCGTGCATTAAAATTTTATATGGAATCGTAATATAATAAAAACACATAGTAGAGTGCCAGGCTAAAAACACATAGTTTAAGTCACTTTTATCCAATGTTTTCACCTGGTCGGCAAGAGAGTGCCAGGCTAAAATTTAAGTAGGAAATGATGTCTCCATAGTTGGATCCACATGATTATGGTGTTCATACTTTATATAACTAGTATTAATATGTAACAAAGTTCTAATATAATCATATGTTATTATTATAGAAATAAGCTATCCTAAGTATCATGGAAAATGTGTGTCCACAACATTGTAGACAATGTAGATATGATAGGGTTAGGTAAAGGAGCTGTTTAACTAGGGGATGATTTGGCAGATTTTCAGTGAGAATTGGGTGAATTTAACTCATAAAATCTTATAATTTTTCCTGTTTGTTGGGCGATTTTAAGTGCAGAAATGAATTCAAGTGGCAGGAAAACCCTCAAGCACCCACAATATGTAAGATCTAGCAATGTTTTTGCAAGTTTTGAGTGACTATTTTGACTTTCCCTCAGATTTTCAACCAATCCGTTGAATTTAACTCACAAAATCTTATAATTTTTGTTGTTTGTTGGGCGATTTTAAGTACAAAAATAAATTCACGTGACAAAAAAACCCTAAGTACCCATAGTCTATAAAATCCAATGCTTTTACACAATTTAAAAATTCTTATAGCAAAAAAACAGGTTAAAACCAAACAAAAAAAATAATGGTAAAAGGGTCCCCTAATTAGACAACTCGTTTGGTAAATGTTTGTACACGACAATTTAGATATGACAGGGTTTTGAGTTTCATTGTCAAGGTATTGTCTTATGCTAACCGTCCAAAGATACTTGTATTAGCATAGGATTGCACCTTTCTATATTTTATTAATTTTACTTAAGGGGTAATGTTCCCTAACAAGTTTACACTTAGCACAAATTAACTTTATTTAAAGGTAATGTCCTCTAACAAGTTTACACTCAGCACATATTATTAATAACTACATAAAGATTATAATAAAAAATATTTTACCTAATATTATTAAAAAATGAAAGTAAAATAAGTGATTTGTATTTATATATAGGCATTTAGAGAGTATCTCAGATTTTGGACTTGATTAAGCATATTAACAAGATTAATCTAACTATAACAAACCTACAACTTTAGGTAAAGGGTGGTTAAAGAAATGGTTAACAGTTTGTTTTTGTTTTTCAATATCGTTTTTTTGTTTTTTTATTAAATAGTGTTTGTTTTGTGCTTATATTAATTCTAACAATCTAGTATGAATAATGGATATAAAGTTATATATTTTAGCCTTTGTTTAAGAGACAACTATTTCACAAAACTAAGTGGTTGGTTGTGCCTATAGGTATTCAACTACCAAGTTGCTTGTGGTTGTGCTAGTTAATTTTTTTATTATTATAGAAAAGTAGGTTGAAGAGGAATTTGATTATAAAAGAAAAATGAATATATATGATATTAATTAGTTGTTGTTGTTGTTTACTATGATGATTATATTTATTACTTTTTAATCACACCTAGCATATTTATGCCAACCTCACTTGAGCTTGGTAGTTTTGATTAGAGTTTGAAGTAATCTTAGAAAGGTTCTGGTTTCCAATGTTGTTTATCTTGTTCATGTAAATTAGGTTTCAAGTTCGAGCCATGCTCTCAAGGGGGAAGAAACTGGTTTCTATGAGGATGATAGGAGAGGGTGTATTTCCTTACATTTTGTGAATATAAGTTATAAAAATATTTTGGATTTGCTCTATACTTATACATGATTATTTATAGATGTTGTGGGTGGACCAAACTTCACAACCATACAAGATAATAGGAGTAAGAAGTGTCTCACAAAGAATTTTCTTATTATCTCAAAGCCAAAGATTTGCTACATGTACAACTTTTTTTAAGTCTATAATAAGCTTCACACCCTCCATTTATCCTTTTCTTAATTCTATAGTTATAGAACAATCTTGTGATGAAGATTAATATAATGATATTTGTATGTAGTCACTTCCTCCTAGTTGTTGTCGGTCCTTTTGGGCTTGATTATCATAACCTTGGTTTTGTCAATAGTAACAATTGTACATGCATTATATTAAAAATCCTTGAGAATTTTTTGTTTCTTGCTGAGATCATAGGGTCTGGTAGCCATAAGAACAATATCATCAACATAAAGAAGAAGGATGATGACTATACCAATTAGAGTTGATGATGACAGAACTTGCTTCTTCTCAAGAACCCTCTAACTTATAGATGTATATATAAAAAATGATAAGGGATCGAAGACAAACTTTTTTTACTCCTATATTACAATTAATTTCTTTTTACCAGCCTTTAGTGTTCATAAACTTGGCAACATCATTTTCCTACAACCTCATCACAATAGCTCTCAAGTTGAAAGGAACTTTTAGCTCTTCTAATCTATTTCAAGGATCTGAGCATTCTCTCATATGTATTTCTTAAGTCAACAAAGAAATACAAAATTTTTGTTTTATTATTACAATACTCATTCACAATGGTCATAAACATAACAATGTGGTCCACACTTAAATAATATCTCTGAAATCTTTGTTTTAGATTTTCTAACCATAAGATAATATTTTTTTCTAAAATAATTTTATTTAATTTAATTAAAAAAAACTAATTATCATATATATATAACTCCAAAACTCCATATTAAGAGTCTTTGGTTAATCTTATGCTAACATAAATCTTTAAAAAAAAAGTTACAATATATTTAATTATTGAGCCGAGAGGCTCTCTACAGCCCAGTATGGGGAGATCTTGTAACGTTACATTACATTTTTTAATTATAAAACAAAATAAATGTGGGCAAGAAAAACAACCTAATATGGGGGAGATTGTAATCTTCCTACCTAACAAAACAATAAAAAAGTAAAAAGTAAAAAATTTAATTATCCCCCCAAAAAATGTGGATCATAAAAAAAAACACAATATGGGGGAGATGTTGTAAAGTTTTTACATAACAAAATAATAATAAAATAAAAATTGAATTATTTGCAAAAAAAATGTTGGCCTTTTAAACAACCCATGGTTTTATTGTATATGGTTTAGGAGGACCGTGCACATGGTTTTAAAACCATGTGCAAGGCCTCCTAAAAAACCCCATGGTTTTATCGTACATGGTTTAGGAGGTCCTTGCAAATAGTTTTAAGACCGTGGAGGGCCTTGCATATGGTTTTAAAACCATTTATGAGATGTTGTAATGTTCGTTCATAAGAAAATAAAAAATAATATTAAATATTATATGTTGGCCATAAATAATATTAAATATTAATAATAAATATATTATATGTTGACCTTAAATAAAAAGATGTGTCTTTTGGTTTGAATCAAATCAATGGTATATATAGGACACACCAAAGTTGATAGTTTATTAAGTGTAATACTTAAGAAGAGGTTTGCACCTAGAGAGATTTGATCCCTCTCGGGTCTTGAAAGAGCCTAGGATTTGGAACTATGCTGGTTGCGCCGAGAGGCGCTTTACAGCCCAGTATAGGGGAGATCTTGTAACGTTACGTAACATTACATAACGTTATTTTTATTAATAAAAAATAATTTTTTTAATTATACGCCAAAATAAATGTCTGCCAGAAAAAAAAAACCTAATATGGGGGAGATGTTGTAATCTTCCTACCTAACAAAACAATTAAAAAGTAAAAATTTAATTATCCGTAAAAAAATATGGGTGAGGAAAAAAACACAATATGGGAGAGATGTTTTAATGTTTTTACTTAACAAAATAATAAAAAAATGTTGGGCTTGCACATGGTTTTAAAACCATAAACCATGTGCATGGTTATGGTTTTAAAACCATGTACATGGTTTTTATGCACATGTGTGGTTTTAAAACCATGCACATGGTTTATGGTTTTAAAACCATGTGCAAAGCCTTCTAAACAACCCATCGTTTTATTGTACATGGTTTAGGAGGGCCCTGCACATGGTTTTAGAAACCATTTGTAAGGCCTCCTAAACAACCCATAGTTTTATTGTACATGGTTTAAGAGGGCCTTGCAAATGGTTTTAAGACCATGTGCAAGGCCTCCTAAACAACCCATGGTTGTAGGAGGGCTTTGCATATGGTTTTAAAACCATGTATGGGGAAATATTGTAATGTTAGTTTATAACAAAATAAAAAATAATAATAAATATTATATGTAAGCCATAAATAATATTAAATATTAATAATAAAATATTATATGTGGACCTTAAATCAAAAGATGTGTCTTTTGGCTTGAATCAAATCAATGGATACCTACGAAGAGATTTGATCCCTCTCGGTGCTTGATAGAGCCTAGGATTTGGATCTACGCTGATAGAGATATAAAATACAATTTGGTGAAGACATTATGGTTTTCAACGAGAACGGTTACATATTGAGAAACATAGGCATCAAGACTCTAAACCCAATTTTAAAAGGAAGATCTGAAATAATTTATAAACATTTACAGGGGTTTGTCAATGGAAAGAGATACAGGGAATCATAAGAGAGATTTGCTTTATTATTATAACGGACCACAGACATTGGGACCAAACCATGTTTTTGGACATTGCAGAGATTCAGATTCCTTCCTTCTCCCTTTATTCGAACTCACTAACTTCATTCGAACTCACTAACTTCATCAAAATATTTTATGGATTCATTTACAAGAGCGTGCTCTACTTTTTGCTACCATCCTCATCATTGGCGCACGACGTCATTGATATTTCAACCAACTATAAACTAAAACTAAGGGAACGCTAAGGGAACGCTTTTTTAACATTTTGTTAAAAAAGCGTTGCCTTTTATGATGGATTGAATTCACTTTAAAAATTTGAATACTTTCTTTGTCACCATCAATATAATTAATTGAGTATTCTAGGGTGGTAATAAAAAGAGGTGGGCCGGAAAATATTTTTATGATGGATTGAATTCACTTTAAAAATTTGAATACTTTCTTTGTCACCATCAATATAATTAATTGAGTATTCTAGGGTGGTAATAAAAAGAGGTGGGCCGGAAAATATATATATTGTTAGACATTATATTTATATATATATTTTGGTGAGACATTATATTTTTTTATATTCAATTTTTTGAAAATTAAAAAGGCTTGCTTAACTCGAAGAATGTATATATGGAAAATTGTCCTAAAAATTGAAAGAAAAAAAATGAATTTTGATTAATAATTCTTACTTCATTTTATTTTAAATCAAAATAATAATATAATAAAAGTAAAATATATTTTTATTTCTTAAAGATTCATATTGTGAAATTTTGATAGAAACAATTAGATTCTATGATTGGAAATATCCTTGATCATTATAAAACAATTATTTTGTGCAATGTCATACACATTTTGGTGATTTATTTTTCAGACATAACACAAAATCATAAGGGAAAGTTCCTTATACCACAAAAATCCTCAATAGCACTTGCTTCTAAGTTTTATCCTTCTTAGGGATGCTCTAGCTCCCTTTATATCATTTCCTCATCCAACATTTTCTCTCCCTTTAAAATAACTTTCTTTACAATGCCTTTGGGACTAATTTTTTTAATGCTGTTGTACTCTAAGAAAGGTAACTTCCCAAGAACGGTTCCTAATAAGTTGGACATTTTTAATAATTTCTCAATGTCCAATATGCAGAGATGTTTTTGTTACATACAAACAATATAATTAAACAAACTATATCTCACTATCACCCAAAAATAATATGGGTGATGCATATATTTTCTCATAAATTTAAGTGAGGGTTCACTTCCTAAACTTCTACAATATGATCAATCTATTTTAGATAACTTTTTTTCTTTCTCTTTGGAACTCCTATAATTAGTCTTTTTTCATCATGTGCTTATTCAACTTTACAACTTACTTA
>LPNX010447613.1:67871-96373 GCA_001517045.1 Pseudotsuga menziesii
TAAAAATTGATATTATTTGTGTTAATAAAAGTTGGTAATTTGGTTAGTTTGAAAATATAAAATATAGAATATATATCTTCTGTATTAATAAAAAATTCAAATTTGGTTAGTTAAAAATACAAAATATAAATTAGTTTGTAATTAAAATATAGTAAAAGCAAAGCTTAAAATTGGATTTATGATTAGAATATCATCTATGTAAAGGAATTTTTTGAAGTTTTGAAAATATATATCTTTAAAAAGGCCTCTTAAAACAAGATTTGATTTTATTTAAATAACAAGAATGTGTCTTATCCACAAGTGAGGTGTTTAAGTGTGTATTAACATGGAGCTTCAAATTGGTGAGTGGGTTACAAGGTATGCATTTATTGGATAAAGTTGCAAAAATTGTGATGACAACTTTAGCATGCCATAGTCTTTTTTATTGAACCAATACACATAATTATTTAGCTTAAAATATTAATTAACCCTATTTTTTAACTTAGATACAATCTTGGGCCACCACAAATTTGAAGCAAACAAAACTCATAGGTATACATGAATTGCTATTGAAAACGACTATTTACCAAAGGTCCAACCCAAAGAAATCTGGAAATAAAATCATTCTTTCTAATGGTCATATTACAAATAAAAAAATATGTTATTCTTTGAAAATACCTTGTCATATATATAATTATTTCATAAAAAGATTTTGTCACACATATTTATTAATATTTTTTTTATCAATAACACCAACAACCATTATATTTAGATTTAATTTTCAATAGTATTAATTACTAACAATAACAAAGGTTTTTCCACACCCATTATCTTATTCTAATTTCTAAATAAAAATTTACACAAATCTAATATACTAAAATACTCAAAATTTGTCTTTGTTTTATAATTAAATTTAAGCAAATATTTTGTTAATTTTTTTATAAAATATCAATTCCTATATCAAATTACTTCACTAATTCATCAATAGAGAAAATCCAAGACATGGAATTTTTCATGTGATTAAAGAAATAAATAGTTTATTTTCATCTTTTTATAAAATATAACATTTATAATATAAACTCAAAGAAATACACATCTTCTTCCCATCCTTTTATGAGTTAAAAAATATCAATTCAAATAAATACATAACTTCTTCCCATCCTTTTATGAATTATGAAATATCATTTCTATTCCTATATTCATAGTTGCTTAAGTAAAAATAATTTCAATTCTTTGTTTTTGTGAATCACAAATAAATACAAATACATTAAGATACAATATTCATCGGTGTTTAAGTAAACACATGTAATTAGTAGCAAACTTGTTTGGTATCTACTTTTTAAATTAAGTGAAATTAATAAAATTGAGTTAATCATTCTCTAACTTAATATTTTTTTTAAATAAAGTGATTGATTTTGATACATGAATACTAAGTGTTTGAAGAGAGATTAATCAATAAATGAATTATCCCTTGAACATGTCCTAATACAGGTACTAGTATAATTTAATTTTATAGTATATTGGTAATTGTATAAATGATCTTAAAAATGGATATTAATCCATTACAAAAATTAATTCATATATGATATACATATAGTCTAGACTAGTAAGTTTGAATATTAATTCTTATTTATATACACTATTTAATTAAAATATACATTTTTTGAAATTTTACATGTCTTAATATTATTTTATATGTACATTAATTCACTTTAAAAAACATTTGTTCAATTGAAATTTGAAGATGAAAAATTTATTTAATCATTTATTAATTGTTTCATAAAAACTAAGTAATTAACATTAAAATAAATGGTTATTATTTAAACTAATTTATATGAAATTTTACAAATTTAAAAGACATAAATTATGTTTGTAAATAATTAAAAAAATTGAGAGATTGTGAAATAAATTAAATTAGTTTTCAATATGGATATAGAAGAACATTTTTATATTTTTGAAAATACTATTTTAAGAGGGTGAGATAAGCCATAATATAATTTTTATAGAAATAGATATAGTAATAAGATCATTTCTTAGAAATATATTAATGTATTAATTATTTATAACAAAGGGTTAAAATAATTGTTAACATGTTTTAAAGTTTAGTAACATTTAGTAGGAAAGTGATATTCCCATTTATAAGTAGTGCAAGGCATTAAAGAACAAATCAAATTAAAAATGAGAGTTTTATTTATGTGATATTTTATGTAAATTTATTAATAAAATTTATTTCATTTTAATAATTTTAATTTCGATTTTATGATATCACCTAATACAATGAATGTTAACTATATGACATTTTATGTAAATTTATTAATAAAATTTATTTCATTTCAAAAATTTAATTTTCAATTTTATGATATCACCTAATACAATGAATGTTATACGGACTATGCATATAATGAGAAATTGATCATTCTAAATTAGGGAAAATGATGATAGAATAATAACTTAGATAATATAAAAAATGACATTTCATATATTGAATTGCTAAAACTACCAAATTCTTAATATAAGAGGCAAAAGAACATTAAATAAATAGTTTATAAGACATTATGTTTTCTAACATTTGACAATTTGCGCATTTGATTTTATTATGGAAAAAATACCCACAATTAAATATTCTTAAATAGAGAAACCTAAAATCTAAAGCATCCCAAAAATAAGCCCATGGGGCCTAGAATAGAGAGTGAATGAGTGTACTATTAAGGCATTATCTTCTTAAGGTTATTGGTTCGAAAGTACTAACCTTATTGATGTGTAATCTTTCTTTTTTGGAATTTTCAATATCGATGTGTAATATGTCAACAATCGCAGGAGTCTGTTGTCGAAAATCTAAGGGTATGACTAATTCCTATCCAGAAACAAGTCATAATGGTGTCCAACATGTCAAACATTTGTATGTTGTTATGTATGCCTATAAAACAACAAGTATCTTTGTTAATCCTTTTGTTATTGTTTTATTAAAAGCTTCAATTGCACCATTGGATTCATGCTGATACGATGTACTTTTCTTGTGCTTGGTCGTGAATTGTTTTGTCAGAGATGTGATCGTTTTGTTTACAAAATGTGACCCCTAATCACTGATAAAATTCGGTGGACATCCAAATCATGTGACGATGTTCTCGTATATAAATTTTGCAGCTATCTCACTTGAGCATGACTCGATTGGTTTATCTTTTTCCCATTTGTTGACATATTTGACTGCTGTGATAATATATCGTGCTCTTATTTGTTTAGCCGGTATCGAAAATTGTTCTATGAAATCGATTACTCAAATTTCAAATGTTAAGGTTGGATTTACCGGTATTAAAGGCATTTTTGTGTTGGGTAGAGGCCGACCTAGTCATTGGAATTGGTCACATTTGTTCATGAATTCTCGAAAATCTTGATGTATATTCGGCCACCACAATCCCGACTATTGGATTTTTCTGGCTGTCGTATCGGTCTAAAAATGTCCTCCAGCTGGTCCATAGTGTGCTTTATTGATTATACTTCCTTTTTCATGGTCGAGAACACATCGTTGTAAGACATCGTCTAATCCAAGTTTGTAAAGAAATTCATTTACCGTTGGTGTAAGGTGTAGCTTTCATTGATAGGATCTTATTTTTCTTATCACACATCCCTTCTGTCACTTGGCCTTCCTCTAGGAATTGAGCAATTTCTGCTAAGTCAGAAGATACAACTTCGATTCGAAATAAATGAGCATCTGGTAGGTCATCTTCAATTCTAGTCGGTTCCTCACTTGTGTCAATTCTCAACAAGTGGTCGGGTCCGAAATTTTCGTTGCTTGGTCAAACTATGACTTCAAACTCAAATTCTTGAAATAATAGAAACCATTGACAAATTTTTCCATGATGTAATGGCTTATTTACTAAATATTTTAATGTTTGATGATCTGTGTAGAAGACAAATGGGTTAGCGAGTAAATAATGTCAGTATTTTTGAAGAGTGAATACCATTCCAAGTGCTTCTCTTTATGTTGTCGAGTAATTCCTCTCAACTTTGTTTAATTTTCTACTACTGTACGTGTTTGGATGATCCATCCCATCATCACCAGGTTGAGTTAGCATCGCTTCGACTGCTATTCCATAGGCATTGATATGTACATGAAATTTGATTGACCAATTTGGAAATCGTAGTATGGGTGCTTTGTCTAATTTTTTCTTTAAGATGTCAAACGATTCAGCACATTCGTTAGTCCACTCATATTCCTGATTTTCTTTTAGTAGTTCTTCTAGTGGGTAATTCATGTTAGAATAATTCCACATGAATTTTCTATAATATCCTGCATGTCCAAGTAAGACTCTAACTTGTTTAGGATTTACTGGTGGTTTTAGGTTGAGAATAGTTTTAAGTTTTGCATAGTCAACTTTAATGCCTTCCTTGCATACTACATGTCCTAATAGAATTCCTATTAGAGTTGCAAAGATAAACTTTTTAATATTAAGAGATAGTTGGATTTGTTGGCATATTTCTTATCCATTTGCAGTGGTTTCAGCATAGGGTGGATTGTCCAATTGTCGAAATGTACAGCTAGTGTTTTACATATATGTTCCTGAAATGCTTTAATGACAATTCTAGAGAATATAGCTGGGGCATTTTTCTGTGAATGATCCAAATTCACATACAAAGGTTGTCTCCTTCTGATCTTCTTTAGCAATGGGTACTTGGTTATATCCTGAAAATCCGTTTGTAAATGAATAACACTCAAGGCCTACAACCTCATTAAGAATTTCATCTGCAAAAGGAGTCAGAAATGGGACTGTAAGGGTTACTTTGTTAACTTCCTGAAAGTCGACACAGATCCTGATTCGTGTGAGGTCGTATTTCTTCGGTTGGACCACCATTGGAATTTCCCATTCCGACTGATCAATAGGGTGATGATTCTGGCTGCGATCATGCTGTTGATTTCTTTTTTACTATTTCTTTGTATTTTTGTGCGATTTTATATGGTCTTTTCTTTATTGATTTTGTCTCGGGTTTTATGTCAATTTTTATTTCACCCATTTCTTAAACAAGTCCTTTTATATATTTATAGTCCTGAGCAGAAACATCCTGAAATTATTTTAATAGGTTGACGATTTCTGTTGGTTATTTTTCATTCCAGCAGTCGCCAATCTTTGTAATTTTAGGCATGTCATCATTGGATATATCGACTTCTTTTATCTTAACTTTTGCATCCATCCACTCTAGATATTTACTTTCATTAATCCGTCGAATACCTTCTATGAACTGTGAAAATGATGGTGGAAAGTCTTCTGCTAGTTAATATTTCAAGGTCTTCTTTTTTTACGTTTTAATTTTAAATACCATTCTAATTGGTTTTGATGTTTCTGGATAGTTGATTTTCCACTTGAAACTTTTGCCTTTTGTATTTTCCCTTTCTAGTCGAAGCCTTGTCGAATGTTGTATTTCAGTTAACCGGATATTGTGACACTTAGTGTTATGTCGGCTATGTCAATTTTCTGTTGTGATTTTGTTGTCGATTGGTTGTAGACATTTTTTTATCTGTTTAGACGCCTCGACCAGTAATTCATCCCAAGGAGAGTATTTGAAGTCATTCAAAAACTTTTCTTTAAGATCATTCCATGTGAACGTTTCTCCTCATGATTATTCCATTTTATACCAATTATTTGGTAGATCATCAAGTGTATTTGGAAACAAGTTTGGCCATATTCACTCATATTTATAACCTAATCTTGTACACTCTTTTTCACATGTATCAATGTGTTTTGTGGGGTCTTGTCCTTGTGTAAAGGTTAGAATGTTTGATTGTGTTAATAGTTTGTTTGCTCCAAACATTTCAGTAAAGTATGTGGATGTTATCGTCCAAGTTTTTAATATCAACTAGTGTGTATCCCAGCATCGAGGATCTTGACCTGTAAATGTTTCGAGCAGACTCTGGAGTCGGCCTTGTTCACCCATAGTTTTAGAAACTTGCTCGACATGGAGTGATGTTGATTCATATTATTTGTACCTTAATGGTTGTCAGGTTGATTATTTGTTCCTTACTGTTGTTAAGGGTGGGTTTTCTCTCCATTTTCGTTCAAATATATTAGGGATTGTAGTAATAAAAAATCACTGTCGGGTTTTCTTTTTAGGGGTAGCTTGGATAGTCTAGCATTCTCTCTCTTGTAATGCGTAATTTTCTAGTTCTCAGTCATACAGATTTGAGTCTGAGTTATATCTGATTGAATTAGTTTTACCAAGGTGGAGTTCTCCATATGCATTAGGTTCGGTATAGTCTTCGTTGTTTTGTATTTGATATAACTGTTGAACATTGACATCGTTGTTGATGGTTTATGTCTGTGGTCCTCCTTGGGATGGATGAATTGGAATGGTGACTTTCTTCTCATTACCTTTAAGTTTAATTCTTTCTTTATCTAGTGATATGGATTCTTTCAATTTTCGTCCCTATGGCCGACCAAATAAAGTTGGGAAGGAACTGGATCCTTCCTTGGGACTAATAATTTCAAAGTAGACTTTATTCAAGATACCCTTAATGGTCATGTCGACATTTTTCTAGACCCCAATTGGTTTGATTAGTTCTTGGTCAACTAATTTTAGATATATGTCGGATTCATTTAAAAGAGGTTTTTCAAGTTGTTCCCATGTGTTATAAATGAGAATAACAACTTGAACGATATGAACAACTATTAAAGGTATGATGGTTGTAGATACGAGTGTTGAAATGAAAACTATAACCGATGAGGAGGATCTCAAGGTCGGGGGTGATATTTTGGAAATAAGGAAAACCGACCGCGTCAGCCCATCTAGTGCTATACATGTCTTAATGAGGGGCATTGACATGTAGACTATCTGTACAAGGACCAAACTGACTTAAAATTTTGTGCAAGTTGTGAAGTAGGCGATCAATCTCTAGAGGATTGTCCTACTATGCTTGAAAAAATAAATAATAAAAAGAACATTAATGTCTTTTCTTGTGTTAAAAAATACGATGTTATTAAAACTAGGAATCTGCAAATTATAACGAAAAATCAGCATTGATAATCCACAAATCAGTAAAATAAAAATCAAAGAAGGCTAACCTAACCCTACTGAACAAAAATGATACAGATCCATTAGTCGACCTAGAAATTGAAGGTTAACATGTTCTACAAGTCGTTCTCGACTTCATATCACATGTAAATATAATGACTATTTTAATTTAAAACTTTGGTACTTTGGTTAACTATAATTTTGTTGGAATGTTCTCTGCAGTCCCAGTATCCTAGAGTTCATGTAGCAGAGAGGTTCTGCTCTTCCTTGTGGTTTGTATAGGTTGGCCTTAAGAGATGTAAAATATGGCCAGTCATTAGTAGGGTGCTTATTTGAGAATATTCCATGATAATCAATAGTTTTCTTAGCAGTGACTTTCATTAGTCATCAGGGGAACTCATTCTCTTTGTGTTTCTTCCTATAGGAAAGAGAGAAAATAACCAGGGATTTATCATATTTTTCCTTCTTCATTCTTTCCTACAAGGTATACATCTGTGTTAGTAAAGAGTGTAAATATATGATTTCATGTCATCTAACATATTTCCCTAAACGAATTTGGTAATGGTGGAATTAGAGGGTTTAGATGATTGAAAAGAGAGGTCTATCCCCTAGGTTTCTTCCATGTAGACCGAGGGTGATTTCTGAAGATTTGTTTGATCTCATCGTAGTCTTTTCGGTAGACATCTCCATTAACTAAGAGGTTTAAGGTTTCAAGAAATTCTTCTCTTACCCCCTTAAGAAGTACAATATTAAGAGATTTCCCATCTAAAGTGCAAGTGTGAGCTCATTTATAACTATGTTTAATCGATTCCTCATAGTCTTCTAATGATTCATTTGGTCCTTGTACCATTATGAAGATCTCATCCTTGGTTTTCATTTCTTTACAGTAGTTTATGTATATCTAAATAAAGGTATCTTTCATTTGCTCCTAAGTAAATGTTGTTTGGTTCTAATTTCATGAACCAACCGAGAGAAAATTCCTTCAAGGTTGAGGGAAATACTTATAATTTCTATGCATCCATAGTGTAATCGTAGGTTCTACATACCACCTCAAATTAAACAAAAATGTGTTAGGATCCTCAGATACTAGTCCATGGAGAGGTTAATGAAAGAGAAAGCACAAGAAATCAAAGCACTGAAGAAAGCACAAGAGGATTTGAAGGCCAAGAGAGTCGAGGATATCAGAGAGTTAAAGAATGAACCAGATTTCCTTGTTGTTGAGAAGGAACATATTTTTGATAGATGAGTTAATTTAGAGGCAGTGGTTGCGGATTCCTCTCAACACGTCTTGAAGAGTATCACAGAGCTGGATGCGGTGGCCAAAGCACAACAACTTGGGGTCATTATTTCCCAGTTACAAAAGGAAAACAACATTTTGGAGGATTTGGTGCACCTGACCACGCAACCAGATCAAATCGCAAAGTGGAAGAGCACTATAGAAGACTTGGAAACACAACTCGATGAGCTGGAGTAAGAGACAAAGAAACTGACAGATGCAAATACATAGTTTTGGGGAAACATAGTGCAGGATGAATAGTTGGCACAACTGACCACACAGTTGCAGGAAGCAGAAGGGCATCTCGCAACATTGAAAACGTCATTAATAATGATGCCACCAATTGTTCAGGTCATGCAATTTGCATAGCTAAAGGAGTTGCAGCAGGGTGAATCCACGGACCTGGGTAACACTTTTTGGCAAGCGCATTTCGGCAAAAACAGAAAAACGCACCTCGGTCGAGGGCTTGTTAATCCCTCGACCGAGGTCTTAATACCTCGACCGAGGTTTTATTAAGCCCTCGACCGAGGTATTGCGAGCTTTACAAACCCTCGGTCGAGGTATTTAAATACCTCGGTCGAGGTTCATACCTCGGTCGAGGGATTAAAAAAACAGACTTAGCCCACATTCAAACAAATGGAAAATTTTATGTGCCTTGCAGAGGTGTAAACCCTGCCATTCCTAGCACATAACTGAGCGGAGTTGATACCGATAGATTCACCAACGAATCTTCTATCCANAGGTCGCACAGTTCATTAAATGAAAAAATTCACACATTAAATGACATCGAAATATTTTTTAAAAAATATCACTATGAAGCCAACATAATATTCTACAATTTGTTTTTTTACTGCAAGTCAAAATTCACATGGCATATATGCGTTTTGATGGCTTCTATCTAGCACATGAGTAAAAAATCAGGTTTTCATCGCCAAATTTGGCCAAAAAGTGTTACCCATCTTCATGGAATCACCCAGCAGCATGTTGGGAAGGCCCAGGAGCATCATCGAAAGAGCACTGAATAGTTAGATGAGTTCCAGGATATCGGTGTGCCACTTTCTGGTAAGGCACTTGTTGGGCCAGGAAAGAGCTAAAGGAAGAAATCGAAGTGCAGGCGTAGAAAGGAAAAGAAGGCATGCGGTGGAAGAAAAGCAGGTAAAGGATGGAAAGGAAGCACATAACAAAGAAAGTTGCGACCAGGAAAAGCACACCCAGAGTCAATGGAAGATTGGCAGGTAGAAGAGTTAAGGATGGAAGGTGACATGTCAAAGAAGGACTGCAGGTGCTCGAGTCAGCAGAAGACTAAAGGACATCTTTTGCAGCTAGTTATGGCTTGTGTTTAATGTAATGCAGGATGTTTTTTGGCTAGTATGCTATGTCATTAATGTACTATAAGATGTTTTTGTGGCTACTTAT
This sequence comes from Pseudotsuga menziesii, assembly GCA_001517045.1. Classification (NCBI taxonomy): domain Eukaryota; kingdom Viridiplantae; phylum Streptophyta; class Pinopsida; order Pinales; family Pinaceae; genus Pseudotsuga; species Pseudotsuga menziesii. Next base: position 77,545 of record LPNX010447613.1, read on the forward strand.
TACTGTAATAACTGATTTGTACTCAGTTGACCCTACATGGTCTGATAGAAACTATAAATAGGAGGAACTCATTCTATATAAGGGTTAGCTAGTTAGTTCAGAGAATATGGAGAGGAAATCAGAGAGGAGTCTGACAATAGAAGGCTATTGAGCCACAGATCTGCAGCTGTGTGTGCATACTATTTTTTAGGAGTCATTCTATAGCTGAGTGCATAGATAGTAGAGTAGAAGATTCGATCCAGGCTGTGTGTAGATCAGTAGGAGTTGAAAGAAAAGCATAGAAACAAAGAGCATGAGAGCAAGAAGGATTCTAAGCTAAATAGACATATCTCAAAATAGTCTGTAAGTCACAGACTAGAAGGTTCCATATATTTCTCATGCCAGATGAAGAGCACCTTGGTGGTTTTTTTACCCAGATGGGTTTCCATGTTGTTTCCAGTGTTGATGAATGTTGACTGTCGATTGTTGAATGTTTGATTATATTGCATTGTTTATGGTTATTGCTTGAATAAATGTCACAATATTGATAAAAGCAGTGAATGAATGAATGATTAAAGCATTGTCGATCACTGTGTGTCATTTCATGTTAAAATACTATTAAGTTATAATACAGTCGCATCATTGTCATTTACATTTAAGTAATCAATTACGTCGCATAGTTGCACCAGTTGTTAAGTTGACAAGGACAAGGTTGTGTCACATGTCAGCTATGTCACATGTCGGCTGTGTCACACTGTTGCACCACTATCGAGTAGTAAAAGACTCCATCCTTCCGTCTTAGTATAAAATGACTGAATGCATGTTCATTGGGAATCTTTTAGACTCCTTAAATATACATAGGCCTTGAAAATTTGAGGTTTGAACATAAAAAATTGTGGCAATATGCGGGAAAAACATATTTTTTATATCATTTATGGCTGTGTATTTTCCTAAAGCTCCTTATATGAAAACAAAACATACATTAAAACATCATTCTTTATTGGCAATAAAGATAATGAACAGAGCAAAAATTATTTAGCTTGCCGCGTCGTATTTAATGCTATTACTAGTCGTTAGATGTCAAACTACTTAAAATATAATGACTTGCAACAACTCCGTGGAAGCATTAAATAAAATGCCACATGCTAAATATTGATAACCAATAAACCATTTCCATTTCTTCATCTATCAAAATCTGTTGGTAAATCCATTGCATCATTTATCAAAATCGGTTGGTCACGACATAAATTTTCAAACCCTAGATTTTACAAATGGTCTCACATAAAACGGCCTAGTTCTCCCATTATAAAGATTTTAAACAAATAAAATAGGTTTTTTATTTTTATTTTTCTTCCATCGAAGGAGCTTTCTACAACTTTAAAATGGGTGAGATGTATAATGTTTAATGCACACAACACGTTTAAATTAAAACAAGAGCCACGTGGTGGCAATGTCCCTCACATGGCCACCTGCAATTGAGATGAACTATTTGTATGTAGCTTTTGACAATTGATATAATTGAATATGAATGGTTTAATTGTTATTTTCGTAAAAGAGTAGAGATATGGATATATACATTTAAATCCCCTTGACAAGGTCTAGATAAGACAATGATCATGCCAATTGAAAAATATTAAAGATATATATTTTTTCATTTCATTTCTTATATATTGCAATACCTAATATTTTCATTATGAACTCTTTAGATGAAATAAAATCATGTGTTAAAATTATAGAGTAAATAAAATAATAGGACATTTTAATTTTAAATTGTTACTTATACCATGTATCATGATAGTTTTCAATATATGTATAATTACTTAATATAGTTTCCAATATCATATATAATTTTCCTTATGTTACTGTCAAAGTTGTTAGTAATACATGGAAAAAATTCATTTGCATTTAACTTTAATTATAAACAAATATTTGTTGCTAGCTAACAATGTAATTTGCATGAGATCATAAATATTATAATATGCTTAATCTTAATAAATATGTGTTAAGAGTGAGCTTTTGGCCCATTGAAATCATATTTCTTTATAATCTATTATTAATCATTGAAAATCATATAAGTTTTGTTAATTCTCCAATGAGTTCCTCAATTTTAGTAATATTTTTTTCATTCTTTTCATATAAAATTATCCATAAACATTATTTGATATTCCTTCAAATATAAATTATATCAAATGACTTACTTGCAATTTTAGTAATATTTTTTTTATTCCTTTCATATAAAATTATACGTAAACATTATTTGATATTCCTTTAAATATAAATTAGAGGGAGTGACTGTAGAAGATCCTGAGGTTCGACATGATACGACGGGATGGACAGCTTATTTATGGTTCTAGGCTTTACTGAGAGTAAAGCGGACTCCAACCTTTACTTCAAGGTTGAAGGAGGAAGACCAGTGATGCCCCTATTATATGTCGATGACTTGTTCGTGACAGAAAATAGAAACTCATTAAAGTTGCAAGTAGGCCTACAACCAGCATGAAAAAGGGTTGGCTATGTAGAACTTAATTGCAAGTAATCAAAAACATGAAATCCAAATGAATTGGACAGGGTAAATACCTTATAGAATTCAAATGTGTTGATTAGTATGAAACACAAATGAAAATGTGTTTTTACTATGTAGTAAACAAAAAAATAAATATTGAAAAGAAAAACAAATTGTACTAAAATATATTTTTTGCCAATAATATTCTCAAAGGCAATTTTCATTTCCATAAATGAGATGTCATTCTTCATGGTATTATGTCATTGTTAGCTTCTTTCTCATTAAAAACATTATTTTCTATACTATGATACCTATGGTTTCTAGGGATGAAATATGTGTTCTTATCATACACCTCATTTCATAAAATTCTTAAATGTCTAAATGTTGCCATGTGACCACATAAGAAACATGCATATTTACTAAGCATTTTGTTTATAAAGCTTGAAAGCCATAAAATAATGTTAATAGAACTAAAATAATATTTGAAGCATAGAATAGTGATTTATAACACTTATATTTCATTGAAAAATTTAATGCTTAATTTTTTGGAGGTTTAACTTCTTTAACTTATTTATAAATCAAGATTATAAATTATTCTATCATAATATTTATAACTCTTATACTTAATAACATTAACTCTCGTACTTGGCTCTAAATTCCAATGCTTATTATATGGGAGACAACTAAACATTATGTTTAACTTATGAAAGTCTAACAATGTTAAAAACATCACTCCGATAACCATTAAATTTGGAAACAATATCTACGAGAATAGTTTATTTTATACATATTTTATAATTATTTAAATTAAAAAATCCAAATCTCAAAGCATAATTCATGGTAAAATATATAAACATTTACACATATTTTAATGTAATATATTTCTTTGTCTTATTTAGAGAACTTTCAAAATGTGAGGTTTTAAGTTTCTTGATGGGCACTCATTAATGCTTATAATCTTTTATTAAAATATTTATTTAATTTTTTTATAGTACACTTTATGATAAAAATAAACCAAAATTGAATATGAAATAAGTGAAATTTTATCTAATTTTGTTATATATTAAACCACTTTTACCTCAACTAATTGTTAACTAAAGCAATTCATTAAGTAAAGCTTCTAGTGGTTAAGCTTCTAGCAAACTGTTGTATGAAAGAAGTTATATTACCATCCTTTCCCATTAGGGACTTTGTATTTCCTTTTAAAAATAAATATAATAACTATGTAGCTATCTAACCTTAGCTTATAGATGTAAGATCGATAGTTTTGCTTCTTCAATTTTACATTAGAGACAATCATCAAAAACTTATTCAACAAATAAATATTATAATCATTCAAAGGTTCACTAATAATTATCTTTAAAAAAAAATAGTATCAAAATAAAGACCCACTCACATGAGGTTTGCCTTCAACCCTTTTAAAGAAAGAATAGTATCAAAATGAAGACCACATCGAGTATTCCATCAACCCATATATCGTTTACATATATGAACAATGATATGAACACATGATTAAAAGTATTGTGGCACCTATTCTAGCCGAGATACAATTAATGCGTTTTTAGATACCTAAAACTCCGAGTAGCTAAAAGACCAAATATAATGTAAGTTGCACAGCGTAAGTTTTATGGAACCAAAGGTAAATGATTATATTCATAGTAAAAATAATACTTAGGCTAGAAAGATGCCAAACTCATACTAATTCTAGTTGAAGGTTTGGGCCTAAGAACATATTCAAGAAATGACATCAGGGATAATTTTAGGGGTGAATTTTAGCCCTGTGGGCTATTTTTCCATGTTTTTCTCCCAAAAATAGTTCGTCATTTTGCATTTTTTGAAGCCCTATTTCACCCAATTTTGATGGGGTAAAATTTTTTCACCCTAAAAATCACCAAATTATTATATAAATGATATAAAATCCTTGGAAATTAAAAAAAATTTCAAAAATATCGCCAATCATTTTATATTTGCCGTTTTAAAAATTGGTAATATTACACTTTTCAATAAGTATGGTTCCTTAAAATCATCCCTGAATGACATGTAAGTAACTGCCAAGTGAACTGGGTGTAAACTGGGACGATTGTCTTCCTCCTTGATCTTTGTAATTTTTACATGTTATTAAATGATGATTCTTTAGGTGTAATTTCCTTTCAACAAAACTCTTTCAGATTAAATTTTAGATATTATCAAAATATTTATAAAAGTAAAGATCTTAGGATTATATATTTATATAATTAATATATTTTACAATCTATAATGTAGAATTTTATCTATATTTCTTCACTATGATATAAGGTTTTGTTATTTTAGTTCATAGTTATATCTTTATTATTAAAAGTGTTTTATTATTAAATTTATGTTTTTTAATAAATTTATTTATTTATGTTTAAGTTATAATATAATTTTTTTATAAAATTTATATTTTAATTATAATTTTATAAAAATTATATAATTAAAATTTAAAGAAAATAGAAAATATAAAAGAAATTATATAAAAAAAAAAAAAAATTGAAAACTTAAAGTAATGGATATGAAAAATGCAATAACCTCAAAAAAAATTATTTGAAAAAGAGTATAAATGTGAAAACGTGACTACGATCTTAAATACGAACCCTTCTCATGTTAAATTCAAAGTTAATAAACACATTAATCAATGACCATTTCCATTCAATAGTCAATGACCATTTCCATTCAATCAGAATTTCCAATAATCAAAGTTAATAAACACATTAATCAAAGTTAATAAACACATTGATCAATGACCATTTCCATTCAATAGTCAATGACCATTTCCATTCAATCAGAATTTCTGCCAATGGCCCACAACTATCCACATTTTTTTCAAGACTGTGTGAGCATGTGTGCTAATTACATCACAAATAATACAATTGGTGGTTGTCATTGACTCATTGTAAGTAAATCCATTCTCAAAAGTAGTTTTTAGAGATGGTGTAAAATATAATGTTTCTATTAAGATTTCTACCAACGATGCAATGGAATTTGACGTCTCACAAGACTTATTTTCGATTCCAAGACATATTTTGACGGTTTATTAAAATTATAGAACGTAGAGCATAAAGGTTTATCAAAATTCCAAAATTTAAGTGAGTGTGATATGTATACATTACATGTCATATTTTAAGATCAAAATTATTTTTATATATGTATTTAAAATAATTTATTTAAATTATTTTGTTAATGATCATTTTAAAATATTTATTATTAAAAAAAAGATACCAATGAGCTGAACGAAAGTCTTCCAAAGATACTAAAGTTTTTATACTTAGCAGCTCTTCTAACTAAGAGTACCCATCAACAATATACTTGGCAGCTCTTCTAACTAAAAGCACCCATCAACATGCAACACATGAAGCTTTGTACAATGCTCCAACCCTTGTATCCTCTTTCAGCTTCACACAATGAGTTGAGCGAAAGTCCTCCAAAGATGCCAATGTTTCCATACTTGGAAACTCTTCCAACTAAGAACACCTATCAACATACATCACCCTAAGCTTTGTACAATGCAACAAACCCTGTATCCTCTTTAACTTCACACAATGAGCTGAGCCCAAAAGAGGCCAATGTTTCCATACTTACATCTCTTCTCATTCAGATCACCCATCAACATACAACACCTAAGCTTTTTACAATGGGCCAGCCCATGTATCCTTTTCACATTCACACAATGAGCTCAACGAAAGTCCTCCAAAGATACCAATGTTTCCAAAGATACCAATGTTTCCATACTTGGTAGCTCTTCTAACTCAGAGCACCCATCAACATACAGAACCCAGAACCCGAAGCTTTGTACACTGCGCCAACCCCTTTATCTTCTTCAGCTTCACACAATGAGCTGAGGGAAAGTCCCCCAAATATGCTAATGTTCCATTCTGGGAAGCTCTTCTAACTCAGGGTACTCATCAACATACAACACATGAAAATTTGTGCAGTGCGTCAACCCCTGTATTCTCTTTAGCTTCACACAATAAGCTGAGTGAAAGTCCTCCAAAGATATTAATGTTTGTATACTTGGCACCGATTTGCAGGATTAGGGTTAGGTATTTCTACAGAATATGGTTTGCTTTAGCGATTTCAATACAATTTCTAGGATTTTGGTTTCAAAGAGCTTAGACAAGACCAGAGTAATCATAAATGTAGTAAGACACGACTAAACTAGATCAAAGCAGAATTAAGGTAGATCAATAGTGCCGAATGATTTTTTTTATCCTCTGTTGACCACAAAGGTGTGGCCTCAACTCACAAACACTAGACTGACACTTCTCTACTTATGGCTGGAACTGGAACTAACTGAAAAAACAAAACCCGACACAAATTGAATGAAGACTGCAGCAAGGAAAAATACTTATTAAAAAGACTGACATGAATCCAAGGAAATTGAAACTGGACCAAAACCAATATGTTTTTTATAACCTACTAAACTCCTCTGAATAGAACTGGAACAAAAAAGTGAACAGAGCAGGAAAAAAACCAGGTACTTTGTTTTTCGTCTCCACTTCATATATATCTATGTTGTGCCTATAACAGATTCGATCTCAACTTTCCCCTTTTAACTCATTTTTCTCTGTTTATTTTAGTTTTTCTCTGTTTATCGATCTCGTTAATAGGTGATTCCTTGTTTTCTACGTCTAAGCTCCATTTATTTTCCTCTTTTGTGCTCAATGTTTATAAGTAATTCATTTTCCTCCGAGCTTAGTTCAAATCGACTTGTCTTTATGCCGATACACGACATATACTCCATACACTTATACCCTTCGATTCAAGTACAATCATGGCACAACTGGGCATCCAAACAGCCATGACTTCACCAAAAGAGAAGAAGTGATGCATCGGTGCTACAAACGTTGAGTATTTTGCTGATATCCACCACCAACAATGTCTCCAGGAAGTATTTCATACAAGCCATGGTTGTCATCGTGGATGCATCTCCCATTCATGAAATTTGGCATGTTTTTTTAGTTAAAGTCTCAAGCTTCGAACCTCTATCGTTTTGGTTCATCCCCTGAATTACTTTGATTCGGGTACCACAATCTTTGCAATGTTTCACAACCCAGGTGAATTTCTACTCGGAGGCGGTTTTCAGTCAACATTTTTTGACATGTTGGAAAAGATTCAACTTCTAGAAGTAACCAAAATATGCTACGGGAATCTTTTCCATGTGGTACAATTATCCATTACTATGTTTTAATGCTAGCTTGGGAATTCTGAAAATGTACAAGATAGCATTTAAATTACCCTTTGGTTGTATACTCATGATGCGTTTTCAGATCTAAATGGTAATCTGGAGGTTGAACCTAGACCCAGGTATTACTTCAATATAATTCAACAACAAACAACTGAATGTAGAATCTGATCCCATGTTTCTGTAATGTATCTTATTAAGAATAAACCGATCTTTCAAAGGAAATGTCCAAGAAATAACTGAGTGCATCTTACATTCTCAACACTGCCTCTCATTTCAATTGTTACAATATAAATATATCATATGATGTCATGTGGATTTCAGTATGCTATAAATTACTCATATTAGTAAACTTATATACAAGAATAATAAAGAATAATAAAAAATAGATTATTACTTATTTCTAAAGAGTGAAGGGCATAAAATAGATTGATATCAGAAATATTAGTAAATTTATGTATAATAATAATAAAACATTTTATAATTTTTTATAAACCTAAAGTGAAAGCACTAACCTTCACCAAAAACAGACTTGACTTGACAGGTGAGATGAATTTGAAATTCCAGGCCTGCAACGATGCCTTTGTTTGGCCACCTCGCTTTGTCTTACAGGGACAGACCTGCTTGCTTCCGTAATTAGCAGCTGGAAGGCACAGACATTTCATGCGACACTTCTAACAGTAGATCATGCATGGTTTCTGACATAGTGTCTGAGAACATCTCCAATATACAAGTGCTTGAGCATTCTACAAAAGTACATTCAAATCCATTGAGCCCAAAATGTCAAACAAAAAAACCACAATGCCATGAATTTTGCAACAAGTACTCCAAAGGGTCTATAACTTACAATATGAGTGCAAGATTCCTCATCCATTCGCAAACTAAAACAAAAAGACCAGCAATACAGAGATATAAGGAACATGAATTTCAACTTGATACTCAGGACGTACCAGATCTTCAGCTCATGTGACCATTCACTGAAGGCACAACATACTATATATAAAACTGCCATGAGGGTTTCGATTCCTCAGGGCTTTAATGCCGTCTCACCTTACACAACTGATCAACGATTTAATCAGATGGTAAAGGCACATTATTCACATTTCCTTTTGAATACCAGATTGCAAGAAACGCCACCAACGCCACCATAGCCATATAGTTGAACTTCACTACTTTTACTTGCTTCTACTAAGAAAGGGTAACGGGGTATATTATATAGAGAAAATTAGTTGGGCATGTTTCATTAACAAGGCTGAGTATAGGATGGTTGGTTGGGGCACTTGAAGTTAGGACCAAAGCTATTATTCATTCTTGATATCAAAGCATCCAGCCTAGAGGATGCATGTGATTTCTGAACCACAAAGTCATTAACAAGTTAGGCTTCATGTCAACGTGTAACTCTACCTCACTATAAAGGCATGCAAGCAACTGAGAGTGTGTAAGTGGTATTGGGAAGTGGGAATAATGGCTTGGTAATTCTTCAATCACAAGCCATAACCCTTCCTCCTAGAAGTAGCCCCACAAACCAAAGTAACTACATTAAAAAACATAACTGACATGCATTTAAATAATTGCTTACATCACTTAGCCTCCTGGTCTTGGGGCACTGGAATCCAAGCTAATGTCACCTTGATAGAACCAATAAAAGTTTAAAAAAATCAATAATTAAAAAAATAATTAAATAAAAGTTACTCTATACTATAGAAAAACCTTAGTTTAAGTTGGAAAGTTTTTGAAATTACTAGGAATTAATACACTTAAGAATTCATATATATTCCTTATGGAAGACATAAAAATAAAATATCATAAAACAACAATCACTTAAGCTCCAAAATGTACAAATCTACGAGAATTCTCTAAAATAAAATGTCATTAAAACAATAACACCTCAAGAAATTAGATGCCTCTAGATGGTGTTTGATAGATTATAAATCCAAATAAATATCATTAAAATAATAACACCTTAAGAAATTTGATGCCTCTAGATGGTGCTTGATAAATCATAAATCCAAAAAAAATGTCATTAAAAAATAACATCTCAAGAAATTGGATGCTTCTCTATGGTGTTTGATAGATTAACTTTTAGAATAGATCTACACTATTTAAAAAAAATTATGAGGTTATGCACATTTTTTTTCTTTTACTATTTATGGTTTTTTTTTACTACACCTTGGGCATGAGTTTCTTCTCCCATTCACATGATTTTTATTATTTTAGTGTATATGGGTTTCAAGAAGTAATGAGTTGAATATAATATTTTAAAAATTCAATACTAAAAAAATAATTAAATTGATTATATATATATATATCAAAATTAGTAATTAAGAAAAGTCAATTAAATTATTATAGCTTTTTTTGTTATCTTTTTTGTTATGAAAATAGATTATTTGAATGACAAGTTAATGATGTCTTATAGAAATAAAAAACATATATTTATGAATATGAGAAAAAAACAAACAAATATAGATTTATTTTTCAAAATAATGTATTGGTTTTCACACATTTGTTAATAATAGTATTTTCAAGAAGCATTGATTTAAAAAACAAAACCAATAAACTCTAGTATTGATTTAAAAAACAAAACCAATGAACTCTAGCTTTATCAAGCTCAAAAAGGGATAAACTCCCTTGGATTCATGAAGAAAGGTTTGCACTTCCTCTCAACGGCGCTTGATAGAGCCAAACTTTAGAAGGATCTATACTAGTGGATACACATGAGAGAAAATTGAAAAGAACCATTGGTCTAAAACTATTATAAAAATTTAATGTGATTATGCGAGCTTTAAAGCAATCTTTGACAGAAAAGTCGTGGTATAATTGTTATAACAAACTTCTACATGTAGATGAGATAGCAAGCATTGAGAAAATGGGTAAGAAGAAACAATAGAACATTTGTGTGGCTTCGAGGGGCGAAGAAACACTTGATGGATTTGTTTTAGAACATGAACAACATATTGCACAATTTTGTTCTCCACGCTGCTATGTGTTTTGCGTCATGGGATATGACATAAGTATAGCTTTCTAAATGCCCCACTCCAATTTGTTTGGTGGGTTTTGCAAATCCAAGTGGAGAACTAAGTTTATCTCATTTTGCTTCTTGGTGGGTTTTGCAAATCCAAGTGGAGAACTAAGTTTATCTCATTTTGCTTCTTGGGAGAACTCAACTGAGGATTTAATTTGTTTTTCTCATCTCAATGAATGATCTTAACTCCAAAATTTTGCTAAATCTTTAATCAAGGGTACATACTCTTTCTCCACTACAAAAACAACAATCGGAATAGTCTCCAAGAATCCTTAAAAACAATGCTAAATTATTTATGCTATATTTAAATAGCCATAACCCCTCCTAATTTAAACAATAAACTGTTTGTTATAAAACTAACAGACCCACATAGTTTGAGGTTGGATCATGTCAATAGAGGTCAAATGGTTGAGAGATAGCAATGGAATGGAAGACAGTTTGGAAATTGTTTTTATTCTTCATATTCTTTTAGTTAAACGGGTTCAACTTGGAGTTATCCATGCCTAGCTACATGTTGTTACTAACATTGTTCCTGTAATCCATTTATTAACTATATATATATGTCCATTGGGCGTAGCTCGGGTGGTTGGGAGATTTGGTTGTGGCACTCCCCACCCGGGTTCGAATCTCGTCGGAGACATTTGCTCCTTGGGAGCCCTTGTATGTAATGAAATATTAGGCTGGTGAGCCGTTTATCGTGATTAATGATTCCCAAGTTCATGTATACTTGCCTAGAGAATATAAGATATTTTCCAAAGTGGACGTAGCCATGGTGTAAAATTGAGTTTCGATAGTGAATCACTTTAATATATATATATATATATATATATATATATATATAATCTCACATTCTTCTAGTTATTTACATGAATTGTTGGTTATCCATTCATCATCTATGAGTTATCCATGCATCGCTACCATCTATCCAGTTATAGCTGTACCTATTTATATATATTATAATTGTTTATTTCGAATTTTGAACAACTGTCATAGAAACTATTTTGAGAGTACACTTGTCTCATCCTCATCCATAGATAAAAAAGAATAAGTTGTAGTCTACTCTAAATCTCAAATAAAAACGTCTACCAACATAATAACTAACAAATAATTTAAAAATTTAAAAATATATATAAAAGTTTAATGTTGAAGATTATGTGATTTTTACGCCGTAAGGCGTTTTTCTTTGAAGTTCCTTTTTAAACCACTTTTCATATCGTCGTCTATTCAGCCAACCATATTTGTCCACGTGTCTTCTTCGTGATTTGCTGGTTCTCTGCATGTCTTCTTCGTGATCTGCTAGTTCTCCGCGTGTCTTCTTCGTGATCCGCCGGTTCTCCGTGTGTCTTCAAATTGACTTTTGCTGGGTAGTATAAAACTTCGGTGTTCATAGTTCGGCCTTCTAGATCTTTGGGAGGTAAAGGTTAGAATTATTAGCGCCAGTCCGGGCTCCGTCGCCAAGGGAATGGGGATTTGGATGGAGGAAAATTGATACACATACGTTTCAAATCCGGCTGATCGCGTGTCTTCTTCGTGATCCGCTGGTTCTCCATGTGTCTTCAAATTGACTTTTGCTGGGTAGTATAAAACTTCGGTGTTCATAGTCCGGCCTTCCGGATCTTTGGGAGGTAAAGGTTAGAATAAACAGCGCTAGTCTGGGCTCCTCCGCAAGTGACATCATTGATGGTTGGACCTGCCACTTAACCCCCATCCCTGAGTTCTTAATTGATTAATTTTTCCGGTTGGTGCCTTGCTCTGTCCTCCCATTTCGCAATAAACTATGGGCATTTTGAAGTACTATGGGTATTCACCCTGCAAGTTTCAGTGTTCCTTTTTGCGTGTTTTCCACCTCTTAACATGGTGTGTTCTCCTGGGCTGAGCATTGTTCATAGGTTTTGTGTGTCTTCTCCTAGCCCTGTACACCAGTTTATGAAGCTTTACGTCTTTCTTTCTTCTTTGGAGAGCCGTGACACTTGACTTGGTCGAAACCGCAGTTGTCCGATGATTCTGGAGTGCCGTGAGGCGATTTCTGGAGAGCCCGTCCTGTGAAAGAGTCCGTCCGAAACGTGAAGTGACTCTAGGGTTGGTCAGATGATCAGAGGATGGCTTCTGTTTTTTTCTCAGTTTTCTACGTTTGGCATTTATTATAAATTTATTAAACCCCATAGATAGCTTGCTATTCATGGAGGAGGTGGTTGAACATCTTGTCATGGCGACCGCCCCTCCCTCCTGCATAAATGGTGTTTACTGGTCACATTTAGTTTGTAGTTTTAAAGGATTTTCACTATTTGGGTTTGCACAGAGAAGTTTCATTGTTTCTAGGAATACCTTTGCAGGAATTCTGATTCAAAGAGCCAAAGAAGAGGAAAAAAGCACGGGTACTTTGCTTTTCCACTGCTCCTAGATTTCATTTTGTGCAATTTCATTTCTATTGCAAATTTGTTGTGCAATTTCATTTTTCCATTCTCTTGCAGTGTTCTGTGGTTTGGTAAATTATATATGTTGTTAATTGGGCGGATGACGGAACACAGCCCTCTTGTAGAACGTAGCGGATGCAATAACGAAACGATGAACCTCCTTCTGTTGAAGAGCACCTGCTTATCTTATCCTTCCGTAAGTTGGAAAACCTACCCCCTAACTGCTACGGCCCATCACAAAAATTACTACTCCTAATCGGTGACCGTGCACGAATGTTCTACCATCATTAACCTCGGGGCCTACTTTCAAATAAAATCCACGGGCTAAGTCTGGTAAGGGAAAGAAAGCTATAGTTAAAACCAAAACAGCTGGGACACTTGTACTTTAGGGCCAGGTATGGCCACTCTGGAATCCTCAGAACTGCCCTAGGAACTACTACCATAACTTATTAGATCAAATGGGGTCAGTATACCATTGCTATTAACCTTTAGTCGGAAGAATGCATGAATTGAATTTAGACCTTTTCACTTCTGACTTTAGACATCCTTTGTAGGCGCAGGGTCCAAAAATTGGATTGGTCGTCTCTTTATCAGCCCTATTTTGCCCTTTCTTTCCAGAATGAAAAGAAGGAGTATCTGACTGAATAGTATTCCCAGTGATGCTTGCACAGTAATTTATTAGTTGTGCTGATTTTGAATGCTGAATACTATTCAGGATTTTATTTTTATCATTTGTTTAGATTTCTTCTACTTATTGCTGAACAACACTAATAATTCTACTCAAATATTCAACTGTATCGAGTTATAATATCTTCAAAATCATAATACAATTGGAGTATGTGATAAATGAACCTGACATAATCAATTTCATTTTTTTAAAATTGTTTCTTTTCCAGACTTTCTGTCAAAATTAGCTGATACCAAGGCAACTGTTAGACGACTTCAGCTAAATTCTAATCTACAAGTACTGGTATCTCTTGCAAACCAAATAATAGGGCAGTGTCTCAAAACTACAAGATGGGTTTGTTTTTACATGGAACCGCTTTCATAATTCCCAATATTGTTGATTCTCAGAAAACAGCTTTTGCAACAACTACCCCCAGCTATTTACCCAAGGGAGGATTTTACATAGAACCACTCTTTCAAAATTCTCAATGTAGTTGTTTCTCATAAAACAACTTTTGCAACATTTACCTCAGTTGTTTACCCAATCCCTTATAGCTAGAAGGGCTTGATAAAAGCAAGAATTAAAATCCAGAATATACTTGGTTCTTAAGGTGGAATTTACAATTTAACAGTAAAAATCTAGAATATTCTAGAGATTACAGGCACCTAAGAAATGGAAAATATAGCATTCTGCAATCAAGAAACAATTGTATTTAAGGAAACCAAAATGGATAAAGGATTAAAATTTGTTTGAAAGAAAGGGGCGAGAAGCAATTTTCTGAAATGAATCCCGACTTTTGCTACAAGAAGAAACTGTATCAATGTCACTTTGGTTACCATGCATTAAAATTGAGAATTGTTCATTATGAAAAACTAAACTTAAAAATCACTAGTGGTATAAAAAGTAGAACAAAGAGAGAAAAGATGTTAGAGTTGCTTACCTTTATCCAATTCAATCTCTATTGTATCCAACTCCATCTCAAGCCTGGTTACTATATCCTACAGATGATCAACATGGGTGTCCACAATGTGCAAAAGGAGATTGGAGACCCTAGTGGGTACAGGGTTATCAGCTTCATCGGAATGGTTCATAGTCAACAGAAACTCCATCACATGCTCTCTGATGACAATTCCATTGGGCTCTATGGTATGTTTTGAGTTGTTCTCCTCCTTTCCCCCATAGTGGGCCTGGGATGAAGGACTCTCCACACTGGGGATCTTAGAAAGCAGAGACTGGCTCGTTGGAGAAAATCCTATCCTTGGCACCTTACCCAGAGACACTGTAATCACAGTATTCTCGTTGATCCTGGAAGCAACCCTTTGGGTGAATTTGCTGACAGTGGGGCTTGGGGAATTTACCCTAAACACAAGACCACCATCTACATTCCCACAGAAGGGCCCACTACTCACAAGACACAGGATATCTTGAAGCTTCAGAGGTGGGCAAAGAAGAACAATCAAGTATTGTGCAGCCACTGCCAGTCTCTGATTAGATCTCGGCAGCTCAACATGGTACCAACAGAATTCCCCGCCCTCCCCTTCGCTTAGATCCCAATCCTTGTTAAATAAATTGCCCTGCCTATCAAATCTGTAAGCAGATGAATGTCTATGTTCAATGCATGGAATACATCTTTTAGATTTAGTGAACCTTCTATAATGCACATAAATATATGCACGTAGACACCAGACCAATGGAGTGCCCCTTTATTCTCTGGGTGCATATTTATTTAAAGGTGTGAGGGAAATTGCATATGTAATAAGCGTTTGAAGATTTTCTTAATAGGAATAAAATAAAATAATAAGCTACGGAAAAAAAATGAAAAGGTGAAAGTATTTCATGGAGTTTTTGTAGATTCCTTAAGTCAACCAGCATTTTGACACATGACGAAAACTTTTTATCTGGAAATGCTTGTAACACAAATTGTGAATAGTCTTTATAGATTGCCTGAGGGAACCAGAATTTTACACAGGAGGAGGAAGCCTTTTTTTATTTGGGGACTTTAGAATCCATTCAGTGCAGAGTGCACTTTGCAAGTAATTTTTCATTTTTAAATAATGGATTCTAAAGTCATTCCAGTCTAGAGACCTTAAAGTTATGTTATCACTGTCATATGAATCACATCAATTTCCATAGAGTTCTGGCATGTTGAGGATAAATGATAAACGAGTAAGGCAGGTTGCCTATCCAAGAGGGTGCAAAAATAAGTTTTAAGTAGAAATTCTACAAATTTTTTATGTTTGGCATAGTTTTATAAGTTAAAGTTTCAAAGATAGTTTTTCATGTCCTAGAGGTTTTGAGGGTCTCTAAAATTTTCAAAAATCCTAAAACAATCTATAAAAGAAAAACTAAAATTGTGTCCCCTTTGGATTTTTTGCTTCACCAAACTCCAGTAAAAATGAAATTTTCTAAATTGTTTTGGATAAAGCATTAAGTCATAAGTAATGAAATGTAACAGGAGAGATGGATGATTCCACATGCAAAGTAAAGAATAAGCTGAAATATAGACAATTGTACTAAAACTTTGAATTGAACATATTTTAGAATTTGCGCTTGCATCTTCATTCAAATCAAATCACAGACTTCAATGGAACATCGTTAGGCATTTTTCTTTGAATTTTTGTTCTAAACCACTGTAGATGTCGTCATCCCTCTTTCCAGTGGTAATTTTACATGTGTCTTCTCCTGGGCTGAGCATTTTTCATAGGTTTTTACGCATGTTTTCTCCTGGGCTGCGCGTTGTTCATAGGTTTTCTGTATTGTCCACTGGTTTATGCAGCTTCACGTCTCTCTTTCTTCTACAGTCCAGTGATTTTTGGAGAGCCATGACTCTTGAGTTGGTCTGAACCGCAATTGTCCGGAAATTCTAGAGTGCTGTGAGGTGATTTCTGGAGAGCTCGTCCTGTGAAAGAGCCCGTCCTGTAGAAAGAGCCCGCCTGACGATTTCTGGAGAGGTCAGAGCAACAGCTGTAGAAAGCACATTGGTTCTAGTTTAATGGTCGATGTTGTGAGATAACTGAACTCAGAAGGTAACTGTGGCTCCTTAAAGGTTCTGAACAGCTTAGTCATGTGTTGCAGCACATTAGTACTGGAGAACAGACCACATTATGAAGACATTTAGGGTTTCTCACTCATAACGGTTTTAGCTTACAGTATTCATTTTTCCCTTCAGTTTACAATCCTTGCTGAGCTTTAAGGAAACGTGAAGTGACTCTATGGTTGGTCAGATTCAATATGCACTCTATAGTTCACTTCAAGTCATGAAGAAAACATGTTTTTTTCAACATTTCCAATCCAAATACCAGTATGAACTAGAAAGTACTTTACATAAGACTAGAATGAACTAAAAAGTACTTTACATAAGAGCAACTTGCTTTGGTTCTTGTGAAGGTCCCTCCTATGTTCTGGGCTGCTATAGTTGCTTAGTGAGCTTAAGGTATAAGAGATGCTGAAAAACTAGGCCTTTACGTTGAAGTTAAAGTTGGCTTTTAAATTCATTAATAAGCAAACAAGAGGGGTGGCTTTCTTTTGTGAGAAAATGGGCTTCTACGATAAGAATACGAAAGATCAAGCGAAACTCAAAGTAGGGTAACAATGGCCCTTTGAATAGAATTAGTTTACAAGTTAATTTTGTTCAAATGGACACTATGCCCGTTAGGATTATTAATCCTCCCTTGTCCAAATTTGGTCATATGTCTAAATCGGGAGTCATGTCTAAATCGGGAGTCCATCCAGTCTATTTATAGTCATTAGCACCATTGGTTAAACTTAACCTAATTGGGGCACATGTTTCAGTTACCAAAGTGTGGGGAACACTAATTGAGGCTCACTGCCACTTATTGCACTTGATTGCATAAGTTTAGGAGTCTCCTAGATCAATCCCTACAATTTAGGAAGCAATTGGGAGTGGCGAAACCAACCAAGGTCAATTAACTTCAGTTGATGACTAGTCAAGCCAAGTTAGGAGTCAGTTACATTCAGTTCTAGCTCTATACATTCAGTTAAATAATGGTTTAATTAATTGCACACATGTGGGGCGTTTTTCTCACCTACCACAATCAGTTAACCATTATTTAATACTAGATGTAACAGTTGGTTGTGTTTTAGAACTCCGGTTATGATTTAGACAAGGACAGTTAACTACTGGGTCCTTAACTTCAGTTGATGACTAGTCAAGACAAGTTAGGAGTCAGTTACATTCAATTAAATAATGGTTTAATTAATTGCACACATGTGGGGCGCTTTTCTCACCTACCACAGTCAGTTAACCATTATTTAATACTAAATGTAACAGTTAGTTGTGTTTTAGAACTCCAATTGTGATTTAGACAAGTCTTGGTTACCTACAGTCAAGTAGAGTCATCAATTCGAACTTCCTCATGTGGATTCGAATTGCTTGTGGCTATTAAAGCCATTTTACATCATTGTAATTATTATCTGGATTACTTTTTTGATTAATGAAAGCATTCACAGCTGCAAGCCTTTTGCATTGTTTCATTCTTCAGTGGCTGAGTAAATTGTGAGATCTTATTTGTGAGTTGTGTGTTTTTCTATAGATCTATATGCTCAAATTTAACATGGTATCAGAGCCTCGACGGACAAGGCACTTCTCCTCCTCAGATCTCCTACTAGATCATTTTTTTGTTTTGCAGGTACAACTTCAAAATGATTTCATCTCTGATGAGACAAGGTGTAAAGGAACTCTGGACAAGATTGGACAGAACCTTTGGAATTGATAGTAGATGGAGCACATCCAGCACCATAAGCATCCTTGATCCAAAAATCTCAGCCTCCACTCTCTCTGATGAAGTTGTTCAAGATAAAGAAGAAGCAGAAGCTTCTACACAGTTAATTCGAATTGAAGACAGTCTCTATGCAGTGACTCCTTCTCCTGATGCTCCGGAATTTCATGAGATCTCTGATATCTAATCTTCTCATATTCCTGAAACAAAAGAAGACATTCGAATCTCTGATATTGAAGAAAAATTCTGCTGCACTTCCATGCAAACATTCACCGGTGATTTTCCTTTAAATTCTGTGCAAAATT
>LPNX010447613.1:97589-148591 GCA_001517045.1 Pseudotsuga menziesii
AGGTATAAGAGATGCTGAAAAACTAGGCCTTTACGTTGACGTTAAAGTTGGCTTTTAAAATCATTAATAAGCAAACAAGAGGGGTGGCTTTCTTTTGTGAGAAAATGGGCTTCTACGATAAGAATACGAAAGATCAAGCGAAACTCAAAGTAGGGTAACAATGGCCCTTTGAATAGAATTAGTTTACAAGTTAATTTTGTTCAAATGGACACTATGCCTCGACAGAATTATGTACCAAAAGTTTGGTACCATTAATGGCTAAAACAAATAGGAAGTGTTAGAGTTTATATCATTGCCCTGTTGTTACGGAGAGAAATTCGTATGGCTTGGGGTACCACAACAGACAGCTTGACTCCAGAAATCAATCCTTTCCAATATGCAATATAAATCAAATATCTAACACTAAAGGATCAGACCTCGTACCTTATTCCGGACGGTTGAATTAGATCCCTGTTGAGCTTTCGAACTTCAGCATTCTGTTACGGAGAGAAATTCCTATGGCTTGGGGTATCACAACAGACAGCTTGACTCCAGAAATCAATCCTTTCCAATATGCAATAGAAATCAAATATCTAACACTAAAGGATCAGACCTCGTACCTTATTCTGGATGATTGAAGTAGATCTCCGTTGAGCTTTCCAACTTCAGCTTGAATTGATTAATCACTTTCCTCAACAACAAGTAAACAAGACAAGCATACTATATATTGGTGTTAGATCTATTCTAGCATATATAATCAATAATGTATAAGCATTTGAAATCATCCATGGAAAAATATTCATTCAAACATACATTATTGGACAGGAAAAGATATTTCTATTAATATAAAATCAGAGATTACAATGAATACAACCTCTGTCAGCACGTCTGCGAATAGGAGAAACTGAATCCCCCACTTGGGCCTCCACCACCTCAATCCTCCATATCTCGATAGCAAGCTCACAAGCAAAAGGAAAGCTTGGGAAGAACACAAAAGTGCTCCAAGGGACAAAGGGATGCAGACTCAAGCACAAGTTCCGTCAACAATGGACTATAGTTTCTTTGCTCTCAATTCTCTTATTCCTTCAATGTATCCAAAGAGTTCCTTATATAGATTTTCAAAGGGGTAATGAAAGGTCGAATCTGAGCGATCTCAAGGCATATGGAAGGCCAAGAGACAAGTGAGTAGGATCCATGTCAAGGAAAACTCCAAAAGGATTTGGATTTTGTACACATCCTGATGTATGCGGTTTTAGGGGTCAAACCCACGTATATACACAATAAGGGGTTTAAAAGTTGCGTATAGCAATTTTCACATGTTTATAGGGATGGTCTAGGAAACATCAAAGGACAAAAAATGGTCTAAGGGGTCTAAGGAGTCTGCAGAGGGACAGGGGGAGGCCATACAAGTTTGATTCACCTGGTGTGGTAAAATCAGCTATAACAGATGCCCCCTAATGTGTGAGGTCAAAGGGGTCATACGATGGTCGAAATACATCATAAGTCCATCCTAGAAGTGGAGTGATGAAGGATACCAAATGGAAGACCAGCCACCCAATCAGCATAGTACAATGATACAACTCTGCACGTAACTGCAAATACATATAGTAGTCCCAGATATATAAGAGTACAATGGCCATGAATAGGCATGATACAAAATATCACATAAGTGGTCATCGCCACGTACAATATACATAGATCAGAATCTCCATGATGAAGATATACAAAGGATCATGATCTTCATAATGGCTGAAGATATACAATGGATCAAGATCTCCATAATAGCTGGACATGTCTAACATGTACTGGAATCAAGTCACGAGAGCTGAAATCTCATGAACACTGGCACGATCAAGGAGGTAGCATATAAGAGATGCCACCAATATGGAATGTCTTCTACACAAACCGCTACGAGTACATGTCCTACTATGTGAATAGAGGTGTCGAAGTTGAACATAGTAGTCCATCATCTGATTACCGGTCATTGATGTATACCGTTAACAGACGCGAGATCACCCATCGATAATGAAAATGGGAATCAAGGTACTAGAGTGCAAACTAACAAGTGTGAATAAATGTGTTGAGGTCGAACACTTGAGAGGATCCATCGATCAGGGGACATTGATGTATTCCCAAAAAATATCGATGGCAAGAGAACCTACCACTGATGATTGCAAGTCTCGAGGCACTAAAAAATGACTCTAGATTCCAATCCTAGAATAAATGATCTGAAGTCGATGGGATGAAATCTGTTGGAAGGAGAGCATTAAGGCATCCCCCATCATCCAACACGAGGTACTCAGCAAAGCTATATAATGTGGAAGGACTTGATCATAAGGTGCACGAACCAGTAACTGTACCGGGAATGGCCTACATGCAAAGTCAAGATAACTGAGGAATGGCCGACTCAGGTTTCAACTTCCTTCGAACAAGAGCATAACAGTGAATGGTGACTGAAGAAAGGCAGCATAGACTCGATATATAGAACTGGGACATATCCATGACACATGAGGCATCAACAGAGGCTCCATGGGGACTGGAAGCTTAACCAGTCAATGGAGATAAAATTAGATAAAACAAGTATAGCTCCTAAAGTCAAACTATAAACCCAACTAACAGATGTGATATACAGTGCTCTGTTCGAAGGCAACACGACTCGACAATTTCCAAAAGATAACATCTTTCCTTGTCCGGCTTTTTGGTTTTTTTATTTTTATTTTTGGACTTTTTCAAATATTTAAAAAGCTTGAAAAAGAATAAAACTTCTTTATAGTTACAGACTAGGAGGAGACGAGTGTCATATGGGAAAACAAACTAGTTCCAAGCAGTGGAACATACCTGTGCTCAATGCAAGGATACATGTGTAGGATAGCAACACTCGGGGGAAAATCCCCTCCCAGTAAAAATAGGGAATCAAGCTGCAAAGGATATATAAAATGGCTTTGCATGGCTAGACATGAGACAAGCTCGAGCTATATGGCTGAAACTCAATGTCAAGGGAGCCGGCGTCAGGCTCAATAAGGCAGGCAAAGCTCATGATAATGCAATTACAACTTGACATAAGGGAGTCCTGAGGGAAATAGGCCAGCAAAATATCAAGAGGAGTATGAATCTCTTGTGAAATGTCATGGCAATACTATACAATGGAATCCCACACCCTAAGGGACAAAATGTCAGCATGGGCACCAAATGCAAATAAGGCGCTAACTATTGTACCCATGTAAGGTCAAGCTCTACCACTCATATCATGCCACTTCTAAAACAGCAAGAAGGTTCCGTGACATAATAGAGTGGGTTCGTACCTAAGGCTATAATGAAACGGTCATAAGGTCATGCAAAATGCAAACGGTGATGAAACCTAGCCTATATGCTAGTTTAGACATGATACCTGAAATCAGCACGAACGGATCAATCCAACGGCTAAAACGACACTCAAAAAGGTCTCCTAGTTCATAAATTAGTCCAAAAATGGTCCAAAAGGATTAGAAATGGTCCAAACTATAGGAAAGGCGGTAAAAATTTTCAAAAATTTGAAAAATTTCTATAAATAGTAAAAAATTCAAAACATTATAAAACATTTGAAATTTTTACCCATTTGAGCTCAGAACTTCAACAACGAATTCCAGGAGATCCAGCCGGCAGAATCCACTACCGTTTTTCCCAGGTACTTACCCATGCTCTACTCTTTCATTTTGATGCAAATTTTGTCAAATTCCATGGTGTATTTGGGTTTCTAGGCCATTCTAAGATATGCGCCACGGCCCACGCAGAAATCGATGGTTTTTCCGTGTATAGGGATGGATATACGAGGAAAAATCCCTCAAAGTCACGTACATACGTGGCTATTTGGCAAACAGTCACGTATGTGGTCGCGCTCAATGTTTTTTAAGTATTCTAATGGACAAAACTCAAATTTTATGTGCAAGATGGTCCTAGAATGGAGAGAACGTGAACATGGTGATGTAGAAGAGGCAATAAGGGCAGATCTAATGGCTCAACAAGCGTTATGTGCATGTGGTCTTTACAAATTTTGGTGTCTTGGTGGCTTAAGAGCCAAATAAGGACTATTGCAGATGTTATTGGACTACTAGGATCTAGACTCAGAGTCGTTCCATATAGACAAGATGTCCCTCACCATAGAAGTTGAGGACGTATACTTTATTACTGGAATTTCTTGATGGGGGGAAGTGGTGAACCTACGTTCTCACGGGCCCAGAGGTGGCCTGACTATAGATGAGTACATTGCGGTGTACTATTATTCAAACATGAAGAAGGTGGGGAGTCAGATCCCAACTAACTCCATACAGGTGCTGGGCCTAAAGGCCATCCTACTGACACTGGGCAGGATAGTAGGCTTGGCTTCACTCCACTAGGCCTCGCGGCCTCTGATGTTCTATGCAGTGGAGTGCATGAGACCCACGGTATACGATTGGAGCACTGCGCTACTGGGAAACATGAAACACCAACTCAGTGAGTGCAAGATGGGCAGAGTGCAAAAATTCGGTTTCAATAGCATACTGAGCATGTTTTTCTTTGAGCGTGTTGTAGGATTGAGCCCTAGAGTTGACATTCCTCTACACGGGGTTCGTGATATGGCCCAATGGCATTGGGCGGATGCGATGTGCAGACTCGGTGGAGGTAGGGTGTCCAACCCCTATCCAGCTGATTTCTTTTCGTGGTGGCAACGACAGATAGTTGCCATCGATGACTACCTGTATGCGGGGATAGATTTTCGGGGAGACTCGGACATGCCGCTACCACCAGGATCGGCATACGGTGACATAGGTAACGAATCTCGACCCTCTTTTTAAAAATTTTGAGTTATTTAATTTTTTTGTGTTTTCTGATTATGTGGAATCAAAATACATGTTTTTGGGTGACAATACATTGTGAAATCTACCATATGCATGCAGATGTGGGACCACAGCGGCCTGAAGGATTCCCTCGTCATAGACGGAGGGGAAGAGGATATGATATCACGGGTGTGGATGCGGAGCAGATGCTCCAAAGCATTCATACCAACTTCGTGAGACTGACACATAGACTACCCATGGCGCAAGTTGAGGACTTGCCTGAGGCCATGCAGCGCCAGGTGGTGGGTGTACCACGAGCATGGGTGTAGCTATTTCGATGACTAGCTAGAGCCGTAGTGACATTCCATGATCACAAACCCCCTCCTCCTCCGTAGGATTAGATACTTGGGAGTGATACATTTTGTACTACCGTGTATTATATTTTGGTGGCTCGAGAGCCCCCATTTTTGTATTATGACACTATGTATTACCACATTTTGGATGTTTATAAAAAATTTGATGATGATCGGTTTATTAATTTACATGTGTAAAAATTTATGTTTGTGATGAACCTATTGTGTATGAAACAAATGCCAATATAACACGTAGTTAGCATATGAGTCAGCAACTTGATTATTAATTCTTGGAATATGTATGTATGTTATATTGTCAAATTGTCATTCTAATAATCTCACACCTAAGAATCTTCTTAATAATGTCGGATCTCTAACATGGTACAAACCATTAAGCTGTGACACTACTAACTCCGAATAAAGACATACCTCAAGAGAGAGAACGCCATGTAAAATGTCATCCCGTAGAAGCTCAATAACGGCACTATACTCAGCAACATTGTTTGAAGATGGTCATAAACATACACCTCCTGAAGACAATACCTGACCCATAGGAGTATAAATCACCCAAGCAGCAGAGGCTGAGTGTTGAGTGTGACGGCTCGCACCATCCATGAATCCTATGAAGGTGGAATATTCCATTGACATCTTCTAAAAGAAATAGAAACTAATCACAAACCTGATCACCATAAGAAAAAGACCTACCTATGCAAAACTGTACAATAATATACAATAACCAGCCTTGGCTGAAAATCATGTATTGTACTTTTTGAGATAGAGCCCATTTCTAGGCTCCGCCAAGGCCATTCCCTCATAATCCACTAACTCATAAGTGCCCTTCTCTAACACACATTTGACGACATAAGGACCACGCCACATGGGGTTAAAATTTCCTTCCCCCAAGGGTTCTTTTGGTTGATCCCACAAAAGGACCAAGTCTCCCTCACTAAACCTCCTTGGATGGACAGAATTATCGTACTGGACCTTTACGCGACGCTTATTTACTTCTAGAGCCACCAAGGCATCACAACGCTGCTCATCAAGTTGCTCAAGGTGGACCAAACACTCCTCCAATGGGGAAGTGTCTGGTAAGAGATCTATGGCTAGTTTCAAAGAAGGAATCTCGCACTCAACCGGAAATGCCGACTCCACTCCATGTACAAGTTGATATGGAGAAAAAACTGTGGCAGTCTTAACAGCGGTTCTATAAGCCCACAAAGCAATATATAACATAATGTGCCAATTATTCTTGATTTGTGCGATGGTTCATTGGAGAATGGATTTGAGTGATTTGTTCACTGCTTCTACCTGTCCATTCGCTTGAGGGTAGTAAGAGGAGGAATTCTCTTGTTTATACCCTAACTTTGATGCCAACTCTTCCATCATATGATTCTGAAAGTGCGAGCCATGGTCAGTGACAAGCTCTTTCCGAATACCGAACCGAGTAATAATCTGGTTGAATATGAAGTGTGTGATTGTCTCACCGTCGGATTTAACTGTAGGCATAGCCTCAGCCCATTTTGTGAAGTATTCAACAACCACTATGATATGATGATGCCCCCCCAGCTAAAGCTGGGTTGCAATCCATAAAATCTAGCCCCCACTTAGTGAAGGGACCGGTGGTGATGATGGGATGTAACGGGGTAGGTTTCGAGCGCATATTATGTGCAAACACTTGGCAAGGATGGTACCTCTTGAACACATCTACACAATCCTTAAAGATCAACGGCCAAAAATAACCCGCTCTTAAGATTTTTTGGGCTGTAGAAAGCCCAGATAGATGACCACCACACGCCCCTCCATGGCAATCATTTAGCACTACCTCAGCCTCTTCATGAGTTAAACAACGACGTAAAATGGAATCTACCCCACGGCGGTACAAAGTGTTATCCACTATGATGTAATTCTTAGACACGTGACGTAACCGTTATCATTCATCCCGTGAGAGGTGAGTATGGACTTTCAATGTTTATAAATATATAATGATATCCCCATACCATGGGTCTAAAGTTGAGATGAAGAAGATGTGCTCATACATGAATGTATCTTCACAAACCAACTCCTCGGCTTCGCTTGGGAAATCCGATATAAGCTCCGCAAAAATTAACGATTTCTTCGATTTTTCTGAAACAAACTCGAGATCAAATTCTTGCAAGATGACAATCCATTTATTATATTTTCCCCCAATCATCCTTCGAGTGAGGACGAATTGAAATGGATTGACATGGGCTACAACCAAGGTCTGGAAAAGGAGAATATAATGTCTCAACCGTTGAACCGCATGTACGGTAGCTAAGGCAAGCTTCTTTGCATGGGAATAACGGATCTCTATGTCAATAATATTCCATCTCAGATAGTATATGACATGCTCTTGGAGCTCCTCATCCTCTTGAACCAAAACCATACTAATCGTCGCCATGGAAGCGACCACATAAAGTAGAAAATCACAGCTATAGTTTGGGGGACTAATCACGGCGGCCGATGCTAGGGCTCGCTTGAGCGCATCAAAGGACTCCTGGGCTCACTCATCCCAACAAAAGGTGGTGTCCTTCTTCAAAATACGCATGAAGCCTCTAGTCAAATTGGAAAAATTGACAACAAATCTCCATAAGAAGTTTGCCATGCCTTGCAAACATTGAAGATGATGAATGTTTTTTGGGGGAGACAACTGAAGTATTGCCTCAACCTTCAAATGGTCGACTCTTATACCCTCTTTAGAAATAATGAATCCTAATAAGCGACCAGACTTCACACAAAAGATGCACTTCTAAGGATTTAACCTGACCAAATAATGGCGGCACCTTTCGAATACCATTCTCAAATGATAGGAATGATGCATTCTCATACGAGAATGAGCAGCAAGGTCATCCAAAAATACTTTGATAATCGATTTGAGATCATGGAAGATCAAGGTCATAGCCCACTGAAAAGTAGCTTCGACGTTCTTAAGGCCAAAAGGCATTTTTCGATATGAAAAAGTTCCCCAAGGACAAATAAATGCAGTCTTATGTTGGTCCTCGGGTTTAATCTGTATTTGATTGTATCCGAAAAATCCATCCATAAAGGAAAAAACCTCGCTACCCGCACACTCAGCCAAAATCTGATCAATAAATGGTGTGGGGAAATTGTCCTTAGGACAAGCATGATTCAAATCATAGAAATCAGTACATATGTGGATCGCTCCTTGCTTCTTATCAACTGGAACGGGGTTTGAAACCCACTTTGTCAAGGGAATGGGATAGATAAAACTGACTTTCAATAGTTTTTCTATCTCTGCCTTAATCGTGGGTGCTTTCCTAGGATTCACTGCACGCAAGCGTTGTCGAATAGGCTTAGCATTGGGATAAGTCTTAATCTCATGTTCAACAATGCGAGGGTTGATACCTGGCATTTCATCGTAAGACCAAGCAAATATATCACAAAATTCTTTAAGCAGCTCAGTGTATTCTTGAATCTCAGCATGGGAACATTCTGCCCCAATATAGACATTCTCTATCCTACCAAGATCGCGAGAGATATTGATAGGAATCGTTGGAGATATATTTTCCATGTTCCCATCAGCCATCGAACCAGGAGATCTTAATGGAACCATGGGACTACCAATTCTCTCACTAAGAACCTCCCTAAAATCCTCACGCTCCAACAGGTCAAGCTCAAGAAGAAAGTAAGATCTATGATGCAACTCTTCCCATGGTGGCTCAACTCCCCACATGGCCTCAATAATCACTTCGTCTGAAGGAAAAACACTATCAAGGCAGTCGTGCGCGTGAGAAGACTGAACTGCCCATGTATGCAGCACATATGGGTCCTCCTCCTCCGTCTGTGAAGAGGAAGGACTAGGCTCTGCAACACATCCAATATTAGTTTGATAAGCTACCATAGTTGCAGGAAACTGCACATCTGTCATGATGGGCTCACTCGAAGTATTTGGTGTAGGAAGAATCCAAGGATCTTCCATATGACTCGTGCGAAAAGACACCGATCTCACAGATGTCGAAGCCTCACCGGAACTAGACCCTATCATAAGGATAGGTGCATGACAACTAAAGCTTCCCATGAGGGATGGATACATGCCCACACCCACACTCCCAGTTGCGAGCTGAGAGTGCTCTATAATCGGGATCAAAGCTCCCAAATATGCGGTAACTGATGGATTCTTGAATGACATTTGATCAATCGTAACTATCTTCCCATTAAATGGAAAGCATACAACACGAAATAGTGAAGAAGCTACGGCTTGCATACTATACATCCAATTCCTACCCAGCAAGAGATTGTAGTCAAGGGGCTCATCAACCACCTCGACCTCTATCGCAACGGTCTTCCCTCCCAAACAGACCTTAAGGGAAGGAAGGATCCCATGCGGCCTAAATGATCTCCCATCAAACGCAGTTAACATGGTCACAGATTTAGACAACTCAGGGGAACCTAAACCCTTCCAACACGATAAAGACATCACAGAAGTAGTAACACCTTCATCAATCACAGTGTGCTTGACGGTCATGTTGAGACATTCTACATGAATCAAAAGAGATAGATAGTAAGGCAAGCGAGGCTGAAATCCTATGGTTTCAAATTTAATCACGGAGGAAGAATTATCATCATTCACACCAAGGGCAGAAAGCAAAGCCTTCCTTTGCGAAGGACAACTCTGAAGTAATTCTAGTGCAGAAATCACACAAGGAGTGTGGCCCAAATCCTCGACAACAGAATAGTTCTGGGAAGCTCGGGCATTAGGATTGTGCCCCGAAGGCTTAAGGAATCCCTTAGGAATGCAAGGTGCAACTTCAGGTTTATCCACAGGTTTTTCAATATGCAAAGGAGTCCCTAGTGGATCAGGTTCCTTTCCTAGGTTGGGTTGTGACGAACCATAGTCCTTCGCATGGGTCACAACTTTTGCAGCACGTACCATGTTAATGCAACCACGACCACTACCC
Organism: Pseudotsuga menziesii; assembly: GCA_001517045.1. Lineage (NCBI taxonomy): Eukaryota > Viridiplantae > Streptophyta > Pinopsida > Pinales > Pinaceae > Pseudotsuga > Pseudotsuga menziesii. Next base: position 107,652 of record LPNX010447613.1, read on the forward strand.
TCCGGCGGATCTTTATCACCACCAGACTGATCATGGGTCCTCAAGTTCATGTTTTGATTGTGAGGTAAAGGGTTAGTCAGCACAACTGGGCCCTGCGCTAAGAATCTCAAGGCTTCATCGATATGAGGGAACAAGTAAGTGAGGTGATCTTCCTTACACAACTTGTAAGGAAATTTAACCTTACGTTTAGCTTGCTTGTTCCTCCCAGCATTACGGGCGTTCTTGTCATTATTATTAGCATTTTCATTCATATTCCCACCCTTACGATTGTTCTTACCCTTCTTTTTATTCCTTCCAAGTTGCTGGTTACCCTTCTGGTCCGACGATTGCACCGAAAGCACACTCACTGTTTGGGTGGGTTGAGACGAAGCCGTGGCTTGTCCCGAATTAGATTGGTTGATTGACAATTGACTGACTTGTTTCGCAACCGAATCCGTAGGTTTAGCACTTGCACAACCAACAATGCCATCGGCATGTGGTCCAGGTTTAACTTTGGGGTCGAAACTAGAACGCGGAGCATTGGGAATGATCTCATATAACAAACCGAATTGGGCATAAATCAAATCCATTTCTTGCGCCCTAAAAATGGCTTGTTCCTCATTTTGCAGTCTGGATGTAGAAACATCCTTCGCTATATAAGGCAATAACAACTTAAGGAACCATTTGAGGAGGAATTCTGGTGGTATAAAGGCTTTAATCAACCTATTCCAACTATGCCACTCTTGGATATGATCCAAGATATGTTTGCCTTTATCCTGTCAAAATGTCGACAAGATTTCCGTACCAACGTCATAATGCACTGGTAGCTAGAAGTGGTTAAGAAAATTCATCGCTACGTCATCGAACAAAGCGAATGCCCCCTAGGTAGCTCTATATACCATTTCGCGGCAGGCCCTATAACGGTGCGTTGAAACAGCATTAAATGGATTGAATCTTGGTGTAAGGAATTTGAAGAGCACCATAGGTGAAAGGTAGTGACATGTTCGCTCAGATCCTCTCCCGGTTTGCCCTTGAATTTGGGTATGTTCAAGGGAAGCTTAGTAGGGACAGCCGGCCAAGCCGGGTCATGAGCTACAGGATCGTTCGTCAATCTCGACAAGTCAAGAAGATTTAGTGTTGCGAGGAAAGGGAGCCTAGGATGAGTAGGTCGATGGACTGCTCCCTGATAGTTCTGATTCACATAGGTCTGATTACCATAACCACCATGGCCTTGGCCATAGTGCCCTCCTCCTGTTTGACCCGTATAGGGTGGCATGGAAGCACCATAGTGTGGTGTACCTTGACTATTCGGAGCTACAAAGCCGTAATTTGGAGAGTAAGCGGGTTGTTGATACCCGTACCCATAAGGTGAAGAACCCTATCCATACTGCATCCCATAATAAGGTCCATAAGTCATCGCATGAGATGTCCCATGAGACACTCTGTAAGTAGGGATATACACTCCGGAAGTAGGAATATACATTCTAGAAGTAGGAATATGTGCTCCGTAAGTAGTAACATGACCTCTATAAGTATGAAAAGTACCTATCTCAGAAATTACGTCAGGACCTAACTCAATCAAATCAGGTGAAGGATCATAGTTAGGAGTAAACTCCCCATCTTCCACTTGAATGGGAGAAGGTGGTTCAGGAATACCTTCAACATGGTCTCCCATCATGTGTGAATCAATGTGCGAAGTAGTCTGCATGGACTGTCTATCACTCTCTCTCAAAGGAGGAGGAAATGTAGAATGTAGAAGTCCCGCTAAATGACGAGAACGGCGAGGCACTGCACCCGAATCCACAATGACTCAAAAAATATAAAAGTCTCTCTATATACGCAAACCCTAGACAAGCTAACGCGCACAGAGCATACACCAATAAAATCTAAATCCAAACACAAGCAATCAAGGGTAGGATAAATGAGCTCCCGAATGAAGCAGGTATGTGTCACTTAGGAGAGGCTTGAGACTCCCATACACAACAAGTGGAAGTATGTAACCAATTATTGTGGCCCTCAGCTTAAACACGTAAAGCGACTGTGTTGTCCAACCCCAACCTGGCTGGGACACCCACAGAATAACCCCTACAGAGTACCCCCTCGATATCCTAGGTAAGGCAACTAAGGTCACCTCAATATAATCAATGCTCAGGCGGATAGTCGTAGGCGGGATTGACTGTATGGGTAGGGTAGCAAAGCCCAAAACTCTCGAAAGAGCCCCCAGATACGAATACAATCTTGGAAATATCTCTGGTGCTACTTAGTTATGACTAGGGGTCATCCCAATCAATAACCGCTCACACTTCCTCGTGCTTAACTCTCTTTTGAGAGGAGGATCTTGAGAAACACTGGTTATACCAAGGAATTTCACACACTCACTTGGACATACACATACATGTTTTTGTTTAGTGGTCTTGGAGAATTTACTCATAATGAACTATTCCAAGACCCTAAAACCTAATCTTCTTGGTGAACCCTATCAAATAAAATAGTGTAGTTCATTTTAATTAAGCATTGATTTTAATTGGCTTTATTACTCAAAAGAGGTATATGGCCATGCAACTAATGGCATTATGACACAACATGAAGCAAAATGCACACCTAACAATCAATGCAAATGCATTGTGTCCATTAAAAATAGGGTATGCTACTACGTGAAATGCACAATTTTATTCGAATGATAGATGCAAACTTTCCTATATGAAATCCTAACTAATACTCCAAAGCAAATCTAGTGCAAGTACTATGCAAAATGAAAGATTCAATGCATAATGATAATCAAATATTTTTGGATTTTTTGAAATAAAAATGAGATACTAAAGAAAAAGAATGGTTCTACAACCCCCAGACTCTGCAAGCACACTCAAGCAGCACTCAAGCAAAGTACCAAGGTAAAATAAATCTAATGCACTAATCCCAAAACAAAAAATGGAAAATGCAATGACAAGAACATTCTTCAAAAAAGAAATTTTACCCTAAAAAAAATGTCTCTAGTAAAAAACAGAGGTGTATACAGACTCTAACAGTATCAAAGGAGACTCAGCAATCATCCAAATTCACCCAGCAACAATAAATCTTCCTCTAGAAGGAAAAACTAAGGGCATACGCGATTGTTCGCAGTAAACCCGCATGTGTATGCGGAAATAGTAGTGAAACCCGCGTATATACGCGACTATGAGTCAAAAACTCGCGTACAGGGATAAAGGTGCATAAAAATGAAGGAAAATAGACAAGCTGAGACAAAATTCACACCAATCAGACACTACCAGGCAAACATGCCCCTAGACCCGACACAGAAACAAGAGAAAAAAGAGCAATTCAAAGTCATTGAATGCCGATAGAAAAACCCCAAAGGACAACTACTAGGAACTCCCTAGCGGAGTCGCCAATTCTGTTACAGAGATAAATTCCTATGGCTTAGGGTACCACAACAGAAAGCTTGACTCCAGAAATCAATCCTTTCGAATATGCAATAGAAATCAAATATCTAACACTAAAGGATCAGACCTTGTATCTTATTTCGGATGGTTGAAGTAGATCCCCGTTGAGCTTTCCAACTTCAGCTTGAATTGATTAGTCACTTTCCTCAACAACAAGTAAACAAGACAAGCATACTATATATTGGTGTTAGATCTATTCTAGCATATATAATCAACAATTTATAAGCATTTGAAATCATCCATGGATAAAATATTCATTCAAACATACATTATTGGATAGGAAAAGATATTTCTATTAATATAAAATCAGATATTACAATGCATACAACCTCTATCGGCATGTCTGTGAATCAGAGAAACTGAATCCCCCACTTGGGCCTCCACCACCTCAATCCTCCATCTCTCGATAGCAAGCTCACAAGAAAAACGCAATCTTGGGAAGAACACAAAAGTTCTCCAAGGGACAAAGGGATGCAGACTCAAGCACAAGTTCTGTCAACAATGGACTATAGTTTCTTTGCTCTCAATTCTCTTATGCCTTCAATGTATCCAAAGAGTTCCTTATATATATTTTCAAAGGGGTAATGAAAGGTCAAATCCGAGCGATCTCAAGGCATATGGAAGGCCAGGATACAAGTGAGTCGGATCCATGTCAAGGAAAACTCCAAAAGGATTTGGATTTTGTACACATCCCGATGTACGTGGTTTTAGGGGTCAAACCTACGTATATACGTGATAAGGGGTTTAAAAGTCACGTATAGCGATTTTCACATGTTTATAGGGATGGTCTAAGAAACATCAAAGGACAAAAAATGGTCCAAGGGGTCTAAGGAGGCTGTAGAGGGATAGGGGAGGCCATACAAGTGTGATTCACCTGGTGTGGTAAAATCAGCTATAACACCTGTGTATAAATTGTGAGATTGAAGTATGTCACAAACTTACAGTTATATAAAAAAATATGGAGTTCAGACATCCATGAAAAGAGAATTCTTACCAAAAAAAAATTATGATAATTTTAAAGCTTGTTGGTTGAAACTATGTAATACGTGTACCAGTCCAACGAAATTTGGAGTCATTGTGAAATGGAAATTAATGTAAACAAAATAAAGATAAGGTAAATTATACTCTGAAAAGGATAGCACCATCCAATTTTAATCGTAACAAATTGGAGTTGTCTCATGCTTCATCAAAATATTGCTTCACTCATTTTCTTTTCTAGGCTGATGTTGGATCTAGGATGCCACTTACTTGGTATTAGAAACTGGCATATTTCTGTTGGTTTCATCTGTCTTCCATATGTTATGTGGAGAGATATGCTCAAACTTTATTTTCTTTATGAAGCTTCTTGAATTTTCTCTTTCTCCGTATAATTCTTTCCTTGCGGTGACAAACTCACAGTAGACTCACATTGGGGCCAACTGCATCAGTCGCACCAACAGACCTCAAAGTGCAATCCATAAATTTGATGACTCTGTTCATTGAATAATTATATTGTCCTGACTTCCAACCTTCAGTGAAAATAACAGCCCGAGCTGGATAGTGTTGAGCAGGCCAATGTTGATGGAATCTAAAGAGTGTTCTCAATGAAAGGCATTTAAGTTATCGACATTCCTGACTTTTCTTTTTATTTATATAATTTCTACCTTGCATTGAAAATATTACATTAGGTCCAGATGCATCAAGGGTAGTAGCATACCTCTAAGTGCAATCTAAAAAGTTGGTAGCTTTTTTCAATGAATAATTACATCGTTCTAATTTTAAGCTTAGGTGAAAAATGATGCAAGTTGGATAGTCCTGATCACGTCAATGTTTATGACCATCTAAAGGGAGTTCTCATTAAAATGCATTGACAGTTTCTTGCCATTCATGATTATGCTACATGGGCTTGAGTACCGAAAAATATTTCTATTGTTGAACATTGCGGATTTTTGCATTTGCCTTCTGCACATAAACATCTATTGGCATCGCTTTAAAAGGGCAATCTTTGATAGATTTGGGTTTCCCTTATTTAGTAACACCACTTGGTTGTCCATATGCTTCAACACCTATGTTTGCTTCCCTGTCTGTATTTTCAATTTTTATGTTTTCACTAAGTTCTTTAATAGTGATGCATCTCCCATGTCTCTTGGATAAGTTTTTCCGGTGGATGTTATATTGTGTTATTAATTGTTGCTTAACTTGAGCTAAGACTCTTGGTAATAAATTTGTATCAGTTTGTGAGTTTTTTACTATTACTACTTTATTCTTTATTCAAAGCGTTCAAATTTATTCACTTTTCCATAGTTCAATGTAGGAATGATATTCATTTTGCAACATGTACCTATTTCCTCATTTGCGATAATATTGTCAAGGATTTCCTATTTATTATGGTTTTGCTGTAGATTTCAATTTATTCTAGCTTTTGAAGTAGTAGAGGCTAGGAATTAAAGGCGTAGTTTTCTCTAACAAATTTTTACAAAAGGAAGCATTTACTTAAAATGAATGCATGCATAACTTGTTCTGACATTTTGACCGTTGCCACTTCCTGTTGGCACTACTTTCATGTAAACTATTTGGAGCTTGGAGCTTTATGTAACAACTAATAATGTTGGTTTTCATGGAAAATTGTTATGTCTGTTATAATTCTTAAAATATAATATATTCAAAGTTTCTTTTTAACAATGTTGGATCCTTTGACTTCTATGGATGGTGGTAAATGGAATATGTTGAACCTTTCATTTAATCTTTGTTACCTAGTATGTTGGATCCTTTTATTTGTAGTTGGTTTTGGTTATTCCTACATACATAGTAAACATTACTAAGTGACCCTACCAACTCCTCTTAACCTCTATTCTATATTCCTAACCTTATCCCATTGCTATCAACTCTTATTTACTCTTCATCCATTGCATTATCGCTTCTCCCTCGTTACCTATCCACTACAAGGAATAATAATTCCATTATCCTCTCCCACTCTTTTCAGCACATAAAGGTTGTATATAATGTACATATACTGTGATAGGAATTTGATGTAAACTTACAAGGTCATTTGCCTAAATAATTGAAACATTTTGTATATATTTTTAGTATACATTTTGTATATATTGTTAACCATAGTGCTATTAAAATTTTAGAAGAATATGATCAACTCAAGTGGTCCAAGAATAGTGGAACAACGGTATACACTATCAAGTTGGGTTATGCTGCAAGCATTGAAGAATGCCTTCTTTCATATAGAGTCTATTTGGGGAGAGTGATCTAGAAATCAACATTTCCTTTAAAAATAAAGAATATTTTACGGTTATAAATAGAAAAGAAGTTGTTAACCTAGGATAATAGACTTAAAAGAAACTATACATGCTAAGAGATGCATACTTTGCAAGCACGATTTAGATATTGTAGATCACTTGTTCATGGCCTTTTATTTTGAGTTATCTGTTTGGAAGGAGGTAGCTCTTGTCTAAGTAGGATGAGATAAGAGAAACTTGGTGAACAGTCTCTTCGCACACAAGCGCTCAAAATTTATGCAAAAAACTTACATACTTGACATAAAACACTTTCTTGTGAATTCTCAAGGTGCTCTTAGAGAGGAATGTAAGGAAAAAATGTGGCACTTTTTTGCAAAGAAAATCCTTGTATTCAGTAGACATATTTGAAATTTTGTTGAAGGGTAGATTTGGTATGAAGTTATGATGCAAATCTGAAGTAGTTATCGAGGATTGTTTTCGGACATTTCACAAAGAAAATAACTTTGCTTATGCATGGAATTACAAAATTATTCCCATGAAGCAATGAATATATGAAAACCTGAAATGTTAGTGTACAAAGTTATCTTAATTAAAGGGCCATGTAGAGACCTTGCAGTTTTTAAGCTTGGATGTGGGAGCAATACTAATACTAGAGCAGAACTTTTAGCACTCTGGGCATCATTCCGGGTCACCATAGATATTGGGCTGCCTTACCTACATATATTTGGCGACTCCTCGGTGATTATAAATTGGGCAAAGGGGGAATCCACCCTTCACATGGTGAACCTTGAGTCTTGGTGCTACAACACCAGATTACTCATATCCTCATTCGCCTAGGTGGATTTCAGTCATGTCTATAGGGAACATAACAAGAGGGCAGACATCTTCTCCATGGAGGGTTTGTGTATGGCTCCTGGTCATCTCTTACTTACTGAATCTTATGATGATGAGTTTATTGGGGAAGTCTCAATCCAGCTTTTTTAGAATTTGCTCATTCTATTTCAGATATTTATCTCATGGATTTTTTTGAGTTATTTCTGGTTATGCTGAGCAGCAGTTACAGGAATTTTGAGAGTCACTTTCCTGCTTTGGATAAGGTGTCTGGGCTCTTGTTATGTTCTTTATGACATTTCTCTGACTGATGTATATACTACTCAGTTATGAGAGGACCTTTTCATGTATTGATACCCAGGTGCTGATAGTATTTTTTCACATCTTGGGTATAGTTATATTTCTATTTTGAACTGCATTCTAATGTAATATTTATTGTTCTGTCTGACCCATTGGGGTATGGACAATTGTTTGATGATGTACAAGGTTACCTTTGTTTCATTAGAATATCAAGGAACTGTTTTTTCCAACTGAAAAAAAAAAACTTGAAACCTCAAGTGAACTTAGGACCAAGAATATTAACTTCTATTTTAGATACTCTAACGTCAAGAAGACAATGTGATATTAAATTTTTCCTTTAACTTTTTCATTGACAATGTGATATTACCTTTTTCCTTCATTTTATCTTAGTTTAGGGTTGGGAAGAGAGAAATCTCTATATCTTTACCGAATGTAATATTCTCATCATTCTACCACAATGACAAGGAAATAAGTCTAAAATCCACTTAAAGTCTTAAAAGTGATTTACAAGTAGTAGATCAATGAACATATTTTAGTATTATGCCGATTTAGTATTATGATTATTGTCTTATATTACAAGTAGTAGATCAACAAGGATATCAAGAGTAGTTTGATATACTTGAACTAATTATATAATTTTGATTCAATCTTTTGAATAACACATCATAGCTTTTTCATTGTGGACAAAAAAAACAAGTTCAAAATCCATTACAAATTGCAAATTTGCTTTGATACGTTTTATTATAATCAAACTTTCCTTACTTTCTCCTTTATATTTGTTTATTTTTTCATTTATAAATTTCCCAATATTTTTTATTTTATTTTATACTAACTTTAGCTTTAGAAGTTTTCACCTAATGGTAAAAAAATAAACTCCTTGGTCTTCGTCTATGAAACACCCACCAAACTGCAGGTTATTCCTGTAGCAAAACAAATATGTTTTTATGTGTTCTTTTAGAACTAAATCCTATCAAATTTTAACCAACTGCAAATTTTGAACCATATATTGGCCACAATCTACCCACGTGTTTATATCTGGATTGATCCATAGCTTTCAGTTTACACTCTTGAACAATCAATACCCTGTGGGAGCTCTGTATTCTTCTTTAGTTTGCACTTTCTTTGGTCCAGGAATCAAGCAAACACCTCCTTTTTATCTCAGGGAAAAAACAACATATCCTTTGGCTTTTGACTCCTTTCTTTAGCCTGCATATGCATTTTTTCCGTGTGCCTTCTAGATTCCCATGAAGCAATGAATATATGAATACCTGAAATGTTTAAGTGTAAACCGTTATCTTACTTAAAGGGCCATGTAGAGATATTGAATTTTTTAAGCTTGGATGTGGGAGCAGTACTAATACTAGAGCAGAACTTTTAGCACTCTGGGCATCATTACAGGTCGCCAAATATATTGGGTTGCCTTACCTACATATCTTTGGTGACTCCTCGGTGATTATAAATTGTTTTCATGTGCCTTCTAGACTTTCTTTCCATCCTCTTCATGACTAGAACATGGCTTTCTTTTTCCTTTAACCTTCATTCCCATCCTCTTTGTGGCTGGCGTGTTCCTGTGCTTTTCCTTTAGTGCTAGGCCCTACCCTTTGCTGGCCCTCCAAGACCTGGGTCATGCCTACTATGACCTTCTTTTGTTGGCCATGTCATGAGGTCTTCACCTCCTTTACCTGTCCATACAGAGCTAGCTTCCCTTCCTGCCCTGTTCAGACTTGATGTTCGTACTTGTTGAGCTTGGTCATGCCATGCCCCGACACCCAGCCCTAAAAGGAATACACAACCACTCTCAACTCTAGGGAGGTTATAAAATTAAGCATAGGATTTACGAACGTCAACTAACCAACAAGGTTATTACAATTTCATCGTTTGTGCCTTGCCTTATTAAACAATGAGATAGGTAACTAAAGTGAATATGACATCTTACTTGGCAGCAATTGCACAGCTTCCATTGCCATTACTGAAATAATTAGGAAGTCATTAATAGAGGTCATGCCTGCCTGGTGCTCCTTAGTCCTATCTCTTATTTACTCAGCTATTTTCTTTTGCTAACTTGTTGTAAAATATGAAAACATAAGTATGCATTAATGCCTAAGTTTATACATCTTGGAAATAGTTTTTTACTTCTGCAGGTATGCGCATATGCCATCTTCAGTTTGGATTTTATTGTTATATAGTGATGACACACAAGAAAAAAAATACCTACATTGAGAGAGAGAAGATAGTTAAGCCCTTTGTTGACCTGTGCATCACATCATTAGTTTGAATCTCCTCCCTATACAGTGATGGAAAAAATGGAAAGCTAGATATGGAAGATTAGAGGACGAATAGAATGTGTTGTAGGAGAAAAGTAGAAGGAGGGGTGTATTGAAGTGAGCAGAATGAGACTCAATAAAACACATAATGAGGGTCGTAATGAGGAAGTGGGTTGAACAGAAGGGATATGTCGAGAAGGGTCGAAGTATCCAATAAAGTCCTTGTTGGATCGTACCTCTAATACACTTTAATCATTTACTACCTAAATTTGCACGCTTCCAATGTATGCTTTTATTCTCACATAATATTTTTTTAAAGCCAAAAACTACCGTTTTTTTGTCACTTTTTTACATTCTACTCTTCTGCTTGCTACAGTTTCATTGTACGTATGGCATGGTTGTATGTAACTCCTGCAATAGTATATATATATACAAAAAAAAATCCATATACTTACACATTTGTTTCCTCTTACTCTCAGTGTTTCCCCCACATAATGGAGGCACCCTTGACAGAAAATGCGATATCTTCTTTGGTGTCTGGTTCTGTACATCTTCAGCCACTTTTGTAGGTTTTTTCACTCCAGCCATTCAAACCAACAAATGCAACTACTCCACGTTTTCGAATTACTATCTCTGATGGTAACAACACGCATCAGACTTTGCTCCCAACTACCTTAAAATCCCTCATATCAAATGGAGAAATCCAAGAAGGCTCTGTCATCAAGCTCTCCAAGTGCACCTGCATCGTCATCCATAATAACACATACTTTTTTCTGCCCATTATTTTAAGCCCTATCTTATGTAGATTAGCCTATACATTTTTACCTACCACCAACATCATCAATTTTATAACACCTTTACTAATTCTTGCCTTTTCTTCTCCTACAGGACTATTACAATACTCGATCTTGAACTGGTCCACCGCAATCTTGCCCTTGTTGGGAGCCTTGTTCCTCTTTTACTACCGACTAGCTTTGGCATTCCAATTGGTTCATCAACTAGACAAACCAGCCGCCTCATAGAAGAAAGCGATGTTCACTCATCCCAAGCATCAGATACACCAATATCCATGCCAACTACTGTAATTCCATTCAAAGCACTGAATCCCAACTATAAAAAATGGTCCATCCAAGGTCGCGTGCTTGCTAAGACACCCATCCATGAATACACCAACCAACATGGCCCAGGGAAACTATTTAGATTTGACCTTCTATATTGTTCTAGAGAAGAGATCCATGTCTCTGCCTTTAACAACTTTGTTGACACCTTCTATTCCCTTGTTGAAATAGGGACAGTGTACACTATCTCGAATGGCACAATCAAAACAAGCAACCATTCATATAACCATTTGAACAACCATCTTGAGATTATCCTTTCATCTATGTCGACCATCCACCCTTGCCTCGATGCATTTCCCTCCATTCCCTTACATTCCTTACACTTTAAAACAATCAATGACCTCCAAATTTTACCTTCAAATTCCATGGTTGACCTGGTTGGCCTTGTTAACTCTGTCTTGCCTGCATCTACAATTCAAAAAAAAAGACGGTTCTGAAACAAGTAGGAGAACTATCTGCCTCTGAGACACATCTTGTCTTAGCATCGATGTCACACTTTGGGGTAATCATTGCCACACTGAGGGTTCACATGTTGCTTCACTATACTCCTCCGACCCACCACTTGTCCTTGCAATAAAGGGTGGTTGTCTTACGGATTACAATGGTAAAACAATTGGAAGTGTTCCCAGTAGTACCATCCTTATCAATCCAGATATTGAGACAACCCATCACCTTCAAAAATGGTACACTGATCATGGATTTTGCGCCGTGTCTCCATCCTTGAGCCGCAAATACATAGGCTCTATGTCTCGAACACACCCATCTAAAACAATCTTCAACTTGCAAAGCATGCAACCCTCTGATAAGAACCTTTGGCTCTCTGTGCGCGCTTCCATTGTTGACATTAACATGGATGAATTCCACTTCCTTTCATTCCCTCTCTTTGTTGATGGCATCCAATGCATGAAGAAAGTTGCACATAGAGCTTTCAACACTTGGCATTGCAGCAAATGTGATGGTGAATTCACAGAATGTGACTACAGATACATTTTAAAGCTTTCCTTGCAAGACCACACCGGCTAGATAAATGGGGCCACAGCTTTTGATGATGCAGCCAACAAACTACTTGGTGTCTATGCAAAGGATTTATGCCTTCTCACCACTGAGCCCTCAGCCATAAAGGATATCTCTCTACACATGACTTCACGCTGATACCTGTTCACCTTTTCCATTAAGACAAAGACTTTCAAATCCAGTACACGCTTGAAGACAACCATTGTCAATTCTGAAGAGCTTCCTTTTCCTGCTGCATCAACCAAGCTCCTTGAAGAAATATCTATACTCACTACTCAAAGCCATCATGTTGCGTGCCATATCTAACCTCCCCTTCATACACTCCATCCTCGGCTATTCCAACCACCGCTTTTACTCACCCTCCCACATCTTACTCTTCCCTCACTCCTTTCTTCGACACATCGTACCCTACAATACACGATCCCATCTCTCCAAATGCATTCCACCTCATCTCAACCCAATTATGTTTCTTCCACTTCATCATGATCACTATACTACTACCCCCCCGCTTTCCTTCCTTCATTGCTTGTTTATAGACTTTTCCCTTACTTTCTTGTCTTTTTACAAAGATATGCAATGTAATTAGCTACTATAAATTTTGTGCTCACATGACATATGTGTTATCGTATACATTACGTGTTTTTTTTTAAAGCACGCCATACATATGTGTCCATGCAACATTTCATGTTTTTTTACATGTATACAATTTTTATTATGTCATATATGTGGATTTCTTTTTTCAACTATGCTGCTCCTTGGTTGCTTTTCACATACATACATGCTCCACATATATCACAAAAAATGCTTTATACCTTCTTTTTTGCAAAAACTTTCGCAATGCTTTAGTTTCTATATGTAGACATACCTTCTTATTTGTACTTTTCATATCTTGCTTTTAATGTACATGCCTCGACTTTTTCTTACAATAACACATTTATAACATTTGAAATTCCCCTCAATGTCTCCTCCAGGTTCAAGGCAAACTCCTCTTCAACAACCTATGTTGCCCAATAGTGCACATAACCAAATAAATGCACGTAGAAGGATTCTTTATAGCCAAACAAAGGACGCCAAAATGAGCAAAGACGTCTTATTTATCAATCTATGCATGGAAACATCAATGCTTCAATCAACCCTACCCCAATGCACACATCCACTACACCCCCACCTCCAACCACCCCCTTGCCAGATGGTCATGCTTTCTTTCTTAACCGACTTTCTCGTCTCCACCCACTTCATGTTTGCTCCATATGCAAGGAATCATATCCAAATATGAAAACAAAGTTTTCAAATGGAATCTATACATGCTCTCGATGTAATAATGAGCGACATGGCCATCGCTTCTCCACAGATAACAACATGGATCCTGGAAATCAACCAATTGAACTTGCATGCCTGACTCAAATAGAAGAAATGCTAATTGCTCAATTCAATCCAATACTTCAAGTTATGCATGCACGTGGTGGCCAATACAAATACTTCGGCCATACCATTAGCTTCCCACAAGACATCTCCACAATAGCCACCTCTCTTCCACGTCTCTTAGTAGACTTGGACATCCTTGTCGTTCGCAAATTCAATGCTGCAAACAAGCCTTATGAATTCATTGTTAGCTGTTCAAATGTTCTAGCTGCATTGGAATTCAAAATTTCCAATGACCTGTATTACAAGGATGTCCACCTTGACCTCCAAGCATTATATGCTTTGCCACTTGAACCCACAAATGTGTCCTCCCTTCTTCACCATGACACAACCCCTGGGCCTGACCTCCAACTACCCTCACCCACTACTGATGATGCAACACCTTCAATGCCAATTCCAACAAGCATTGAAACCTCGTCCTTTGTTTTTTCATTCCCAGATTCTCGCACTGAGATTGAAGAAATTAGGCAGTTTTCATCTACAACCCCTACCACCCCTTCAACATCAATTGATTGGCCCCCCATTGTTCTTTCTCCAATAAATGAATACAATACGGAAGGGCTCCCCTCAATGGAATTCCCAACGCTATTTCCCACAGGGGTTCCCATGCTGAAACAACCTCATATTTATGAAGTCACCATGCAGGAATATGCTTTGCAACCTTATCTGATTCCATGATAATAGGTTTTCCCAACACCCTCGGTTCTACTACTACTTGTAGAACCTTATGATTCATCATCGTAGCCAAGCCACCGCAGCTGTTTTTGTTAAACACAACCTAGCATACACCCTCCCCGCAACTGTCTCGGCTTTGCACACACAACTCATCCAGATGCTAGATTCTTGTGTTGTTGATCATGCCATGCATTTTGGCTCTACTCTACGTGGCACCCGCTATTTCTGGAACAAAAGATGAGGTGAGTTGTGTGATATGATCACCCAACTTGGTATCCCAACCTTTTTTTACCCTCAGTGCAGCTGACACCAAATGGCATGACCTTCACATGCTCATGCCTTCCCATCCTCCCACTTCATTGCCTTCACAATTCCAATGGAGAATTCATAACATTATAACCAATCCACATACTATGTCTCTATATCTGCACCATAGAATCACCATCTTCCTTGAAGAGGTCCTGCTACACACATTCCAAACAAAAGATTACTGGTGCAGGTTTGTTCCTCTCACTCTTTGCATTTTATTTCCTTTTACTGCTTGACATTTCAAATTTTTTCCTAACTTTGTGTTTTGTTTTCCTTCCCTTCTTAATATAGGTATGAATGGAAAAACCAAGGTTCTGCTCATATACACGGATTCCTTTGGTTGGAGGATGCACCCAATATGGAAATCCTTGATTGAAATGATCCCCTCACTGTTGATAATGCAAAAACATACTTTGACAACTTCTTAACAGCATGGAACCCTCATCTCGCACACCTTCATGTCTCCGCCTTCCATCGAGTATCTCACCAAGACCCTTGCACACTTGTGGGAACCAAAATGACGACTATGAAACCCTTGTCAATTCTATGCAATGCCACACAAAATGCAATGAATCCTCTTGTCTTCGCAAAAAGGGAACAACCCTCGTTTGCTACTATGGTTTCCCCTTTGAACTACAGGAAGCATCTTCTATGTTCATTGACAACTCTCGCTAAAAAAATATATCCCTGCTAGAAATGATGAGCTTTTAAATGTACACAACCCTCTTATGCTCTCAGTATGGAGAGCTAATGTTGATTTCCAGCCTGTGCTCTCGCATCATGCTGTCCTCTCATACATTTCAAAGTATGCTTCGAAAGCAGAGAACAAATCTAAGAGCTACGATGACATTCTAACACGTATTGCACATGCCGCCCCTGTAGAAGAGGGAATCTTATGACCTATCCGGAAACTATTGTCCAAAACCGTGGCTGATCGAGACATTGGAGCACAAGAAACTTTCCATATGCCACAAAAACTTCCCTTGACTCTTTGTAGTCATACATTTGTTTCCTTGAACACTTCCTGGGCCATTTTCAAACGTGTCTCGCCAGACCTCCCCAACACCCCCCCACCAACCAACTTCATTTCCACATACATGCAGAACCCCTTAGCTTGAACACCTACCCCTTCTCGAAGCTTCTCGCTCTTGGTCCTTTTCTGCAAGTAGAAATAAATGTCAATCGAAGCCCCACAAACTGACCAAGATCATGCGTGTCCTTCCTCGTTTCCTTGACATCCCTCCTTCCACCTCTCCTCTTTATGTCAATTTTTGTTGGAGTGAACTCCTCCTTTACAAACCTTTCTGCGATGTGCCAAAAGATATTGGCTCCTCAGACTTGGAAGTTGTCTCTGCATGGGAATCCTTTCATGGGAGCTACAATGCCTGGCATGTTAACCAACAACCTTTGCCCCCTCCAACTATTTCTGTTGATACAACTCCCCCTCATGAAGTTAATCCTCCCTCCTCTATCGACATGTCAGAATGGGAACTCCTCTCTCAACTCCACCCTGGAAACAACCTACAACTTGATGACCTTGACATGCTTGGTCATCGTGACTTTGACACCAATCACAATTGGGGCCACACGCATATACCTTTACACTTGCAAAACTCGGCCATCTCATTTCTTGACTTGAACCGCTCATCGAACCAAGTAGAACTACAACCTTTTTCAACTCTTGCTTCTCCTAATTGCTTTTATCCAACACAACGCATAGCCTTTGAAATTATTATGTCCCACTACACATAACACACTACCACAAAACCATTACATATGATAATCCAAGGAACTGTAGGCACAGGTAAATCTTACTTAATTGGATGCTTGCAAGCTGCCTTCTCTTCATCATCTACAAATGACTCATCCCCTCTTCTCCTGCTTGCTCCAACTGGCATCGCGGCATTTAACATAAATGCCCTTCCTCTTGAAGGCCAAGCCCTTGCAAACCTCCAAGAATGACTCCTCCATATACACTATGTGATAATTGATGAGATGAGTTTCATTGGACCAAAGCTCTTATCCAACATTGACTCTTGCCTTCGGGAAGCGTTCCCTTCCCATCGAACTTGCCCTTTTGGAGGCCGCTCTATCATCCTCGTAGGTGACCTTGGTCAACTTCCACCTATCAAAGATATCCCCATGTATGTAGTAGCATGACATGGAAACACACTTTAGCGTACCTTTGACACATTCATAACCCTCTCAACGGTTTTTCGTCAACAAGGAGATGACCCTTCTCATATTTAGTTCCGCCAACTTCTCCTTAATATTAGGAATGCAACACCAACTATTGCCAATTGGACCCTTCTTATGTCAAGGACATCCTCTTCCCTCTCTCAAACCGAGAACCACGTATTTGATCAATCCACCCATTTGTTCTCAACTAACAATTATGTTTCCTTACACAACAAACAAACGCTTAAACAACTAAATGTCCCGATTACATTATGTTCCGCAGAAGTTAGGAAACAAACACTACTACTTGCACTAGAAGATGAACAATTATATATGGTCGTACTCCTTGCCATTGGTCAACAAGTTATGCTTACAACAAACCTTTGGGTTGAGGCAGGTCTTGTTAATGGTGCTCTTGGTCAAGTTGTTTCAATCTTGTACAACACCGCCACTACTCCACCTATGCTTCCTTTGTTTGTTGTTGCTGAATTTGTCAACTACAAAGGCCCACCATGGGATGCTTTTAACCCTACCTACATCCTGATCCTCCCTTTAACAAGAGGTTCTCATAGAAAATTTCCCCTTCGCATGGCCTAGGGTTTAAAAATCCACAAATCATAAGGAATGACCTTACAGAAGGCAACAATCGACATGGGAAACATCGATCGACAAGGGATAACATTTACTATAGTTTCAAGAGTTAGACAACTCACTGACCTATGCATAATGCCATATTTTTATTTTTCTCGCTATGCACGTATGAAGGATAGCCCTTCTGTCCAAAGAAGAAAACACGAATAAGATTTAATTGCCTCCAGATCAATTCCACCACACGTTTCTTAACATAGTTTCTCACATATGCTTAGACCCATGCATTGCTTCCCACACCTCTTCTCAGTTACACAGAAAATAATAAACAAACAACACCATAAACACAAATACTAGCACTTTTTCAATTTCTAAATACCAAAACAAAACAACCTCGCCTTCTTCCCCCCCATCCATCCCCCAAGAAAACACTCTTGCACTCATGCATATATTTCTGTTCATTTGCTTCCAACATCTTAACTTCGTTTTGTTTCATCTACTTGAATCTACCATAACATTATACTTACAACATTCTTTTCTCTCTGCAAAAGAACAAACAAAAAAAAGAACAGCAAAATGTCCATTACACAAGTTTTCAACTTTTTTTCTTTTAATCTATGATGCGAATATGTTATTGCTTTTGTTATTCGCTACTATGAAAAAAAAACTATCAGTATAGCAATTCAATTACAAAAAAAAATGTGCCTTCCTTTACTCTATATTATTTGAACATGTTAAGCTTTTAATGGCTCTGTTTTCTCTCTTCCTAGCTCTTCGACAACAAACATGGACATGCAATACCTGAACACCCTTACCGACTTCTGCAAGCAGATCAAGGAACAATGAGCATCGCTACAACAAATCGAAGCATGCTTCCAATCAACTTCAAACATCCCATTGAATCCGATTCACCTTACTATTAAGCGTCTCTCAGAAATAATAGCCTTCCTTCAACACATGATCCATATGCATGAAAGGGACACCATGCGCAAGATCCACAAAGACTTAGTATCCCGCAACCCTTGTATTGCTCAATACATAAACATTACATGGTGTTGTCATTGCCATAATCCCTCTTGCATTTATGACTAAAGCCTCTTCCTTGCTTGCAATTCCCTTTTCCCTCTCCTTACAACCCAGCAACCTTTCTTCTTTGATTCCCACACGTTCTTTAGTTTCCATTACTACCCTTCACTTGTATGTATTACCTTGTCCATAAACTATGCTTTAATTGAATAAATGTATTAGCATTTTTCACACATGGAATGAACAAACATTGTACATATTACATGCTTCCACTACTACCACAGTACATGTACATTTATTATATTTTCCTTCTACTTGCATGTAATGCACCTCTCTAAAGTATATACTCTATCAAACAAACGGTTCTTTTACAAATACAATGCAACAAACTCTATGTAAATAGAAACAGTTCACATTATACTAAATTCTTAACTTCTGTTGTACATTTAATCCATGTATATATTTAGCTTCTACTGCTTGTCATTACACATATGTATATTTTTTTTCCCATGGAGTCCCTATACTTGGTTTCAAAGTAAATATGTTGTCCATTTGTTATTTCTACTCAATTTAGATTGTTTGTACATTAAATTGGTTTCAAATATTCGCAATCCTCAATTTGTTTCAAATACTCTCTTATTATCAGAGAAACAGTTCACACTATACTGTATGTACAAAGAAATAGTTCACAATATATACTAAATTCTTAAGTTCTGTTGTACATTTATCCCATGTGTATATTTACCTTGTACTTCTTGACTTCATACCTATGTCTGTTTTTTTCCCCATGGTGTCCCTATACTTGGTTTGAAAGTAAAATTGTTTCCCGTTTTTTAACTTCTACTACAAGTATACTATTTGTACATTCAGTTGGTTTCAAATATTTGCGATACTCAAATCGTTTCAAAATACTCTCCATAAGAGAATATATGGTCTGTAAGTAAATAACTGTTGCAACAGTTTGATAGTCGATTTTTTAATTTACTAGTACAGTGGCTTCATTTGTACTTGTCCTCTCCTGTTCCCGCCAATGCAAGCTTCCTTTCTGGCATGCAAAGCATCCAACTCCAAACTAAAAGGTACTATCTACTTTTCTTTCCATGCTATTTGTCCATTTTATACAAGAAGAAACAAAAAAATTACTTTATTTTGCCCGCCCTCCCCTTAGTGGCAATAACATAATACTATATTTATATTATAGTTCATTGTTCTTGTGTTGTGTGCTACTCTGATAGGTTATCATATCATGGTGGGGAGAAGGAATCCATTATTTCCCAGAGCAATAGCTTCTCTCGGTTAGCAAACAGAACTGGGAATGATGACAAGGTACTTTCTCTCTTATTCGTTGATTCAAACTAAAGTTTAGACTCCATCCAACAGAATGCGATCCATCCTAATGCGATCCATCCTTGTTTAACTCAATAACTGATGTTTTGTTTTTTCCTGAAGGGTATTTAGAGACAAGAACTTCAAAGACCCACAGCAGGGAATGCTCTCTCTCGAACGTCTTCATGTCGGGAAAGAATATTAAGCCTCGAAAAAGATGTATGATATTTGTTACTATTGTTTCTCTCTCTCTCTCTCTCTTGCTACTTGCTAGAGTTGCTCACTACAACTAAATTCCAATCAGGGTTTTCCTTAATAGTTAGTAATTCAACTCTAATGTATAAAGCTCTGTGATTTGATGGTTTTGATTTTTAATTTTTAGTTGGAAAAGCTCGGCTTTCATACATCCGTGAGCATATTAGGCACACATTTCTCACCATAGCTTGGGAGGTCTACACCCTCTTATAAAATTTAACCATTGTAGTTCAAGTACTGAAATTTGTTCTCATAGTGGTTCAAGTTGGGGTACTCTGCAGTTCATACCCCTCTATAGATTGGTAAATGGTAAAAATCCAATAGTTCACCTATGTGTGAGCTAATTGTTTTATATGAGCAATGTTCATTGTTGATTGATTCTGATTATTCCCAATTTGTCCATATTTTGGGTTGTTTTCGTCTTTGCAATGTGATTGAAATTTTGGGTTGTTTTCATCTCTGCAATGTGATTGAAATTCTCCTTGGTATATATCTGAATGGAATAATTATTTGTAGCCAAATTCTAATGTCTATATTATTGACTATGTGTTCTCTTCAAATTGTAGGTTGATAGGCTACGCAGAACACTTAGGCATCAGGAGGATGTGCACAGAGCATTGGAAAGAGCCTTCACAAGACCTTTAGCAGTTCTCCCTCGTCTTCCATCATTTCTTCCTCAAAAGGTAAACTTAAAATTTGATGAACACAACAAGCTTTAGTAGGTGATTAAAATCATTGAATGAATGTCTTGAAGATCTAGTTTTCAAGCGTAATGTTTTAGTGAAAAGTTAGCATTTAGAATTGTGGATGAAACAAGATGGGCATATCTTTTGCTTCACTTATTCCTGTATGAGAGTTTTATAATCCTATTCAGAGTTCTTAAATCATATCCATATTCTTGTCTTCAAATGATGGATTGCTTTCCCTCTCATAACGGAATCACAGATAAAAAAAGTTTTATAGAAAAACCTGCAATGGATTGATAGGTGGAACTATTTGTAAGGGATGACTTTCTGCCCTAATTATAGGCCTTCACAAATATAAAGTGTGTTGTCCGCCGATTTCACACCAGCAACAGAAATATTTTGAAAGTTGTCTCCTCACTTAGGAAAGTGGGAGAGGTGTGACCTTGGGGGCAAGCACAGAGCTAGGTACTGTCACCTACTCCCAGCTCCTCCATTTAGGCTAACTCCTAACGAATACAAGGGGGGTATTCCCTAACAAAGAGTTTTCTATGGTTCAATATTTAAGTTAAGTTTTAGATGTTTTTGGATGCGGGTGGGTGTTGTTTTAGGATTTATTGTGATTTAAAGTGATTGATATTAAGGGGATGATGTTTAATCAAAGCAATCCACGTTGCTAACAAGAGATCACATAGATAAGCAAGATTCCAAACTTATAACTTAAGCATTCAAATATAATCAATTTAAATGGACCATAGACAGTTGATCAATATAGAAGATTAATCAAATATAATAAAGGACCAGTGCCTTATGGAGTCAAATAAATGCGTGAAATGAAGTCTAGGAATTAAGCTAGTGAGTATTAGGTTTTGCAAGTGCTCTTGGTAGATTTTAAGAGTTTTTGATAGTGGTCTTGCTTAGGGTGTCAACAAAATTTTGTCAAAGCCGGGAGACTCTTCCAAGTTCCCTCCGTTGAAGACATGTCGGGCCCGCCCGGTATCCTAGGTTGGTATCGCCAAGATTGACCGTCTAGCCGAGAATCTAAGACAGCAAGAGGTTCCGGCACCTCTACTAGGAAGTACTTTGGAAAAATCCCTACAACGCCGATGCGTTGGTTACGGGTGTTTAAGTATTATTAAATTACTCTTGTGGGGTTTAAAGATCCAATGTCGTTTTTGGGTATTCCAATCTGGGATCGGTCAGAGCATACTCCGGCAAGGAGGGGAGGGAGTGTGTGTTGAAGCTTTTATTAATTTAATTAATTAGACTCTCCAACAGAGAGCGCTCTTGACCTTGTTTTATGATAGAGGTTCAATAGTCTTGTCTAATCTAGATGAGACTAATGCAAGGATTGTGCAAACTAAGGATTCTCTCTGATAGAGAGTGCTCTTGACTTGTGTTTTTGCAAGTTCAAGAGTCTTATTTAAGAATTAATTGATTAAACAATGTCAATAAAAAGCAAAGATGTCTTATTAAACTCTCCGACAGAGAGCACTCTTAATCCACCTTATGGTGTGATTCAAGAGATTTAAGAAGTTGATTTACTTAGAAAGATAAACAATTTAAAAAAGTAACCAACTTAATTAAAGAATTAGAGGTGATGGATTAACAACTAATATTCTAAGCATAAGATGCAAATGATGATGAAAACAAGCACATCTAATCTAAGCATATGAAAGATGGACACAACACAATCCTCCCCAAATGGGGGAGGATGGGACTAGAGACTTAAAAACCCCACTCAAACACAAGATCCTTATTAAAATTTATACAATGTGCCTTAAGGATTTTAATCCTTGAAATGAATTTTCAGAAGAAAGTAAAACAACTCTACTAATATTAAGACTTGTGTAAAAAAGGAGAGTGCTTTTACTTTTACTTAGAGATCTTTCCGAAACCTGTGAAAAGGGAAAAGAGAAGAAGTTTGAAAAAGAGCCAAAAGGAGAAAGAAAAAGAGGGCTGAAACAAAAGAAGATGAGGTAGAGAAGGAAAGAAAGCAAAGAAAATGTCAAAACCAAAGAAAGGGAGGGATAGGGAAGCCAACTATGAAGCTAAAGGAGGACAAAAATTGAAGAAAACGGGGCAGCGAAAGAGAAAACAAATGGCTGTCATAAAAATTACAAAACAGAACAGCGAACAAAAAGTGGAAGAAAAGGCCAATAACAAGGTTGAAGAAGGCCCAAAAACTAGGGCAAAAAAGAGGCAAAAAGGAAGGAAAAATAGGGCACACTAGGGCTGTCCAAAATGGAGAAAAGGGATGGTAAAAGAGAGAAAAAACGGGGCAGCAATGAAGAAAAAGTGTGAAAAGGCAAACAAGTCAAGGAGGAAAGGGGATAGCAAGCAAGGAAACAAAAGAAGTCAAGGAGCAAAGGGAGAACTGGAAGAAGGAATTTCAGTAGCCAAGAAAGTATTTAAATTTATGAAAGAATTTGAGATGGAACTTTGGAGGAAGATCTCCTTGTTTTTTCCCTCTTGGAAAAAACCAAACTCTCGGTAGGTCCTGAAAGTCAACAATGTTAGAAGGTTCTTATGATGATGGAGATGAGTTTGATGTAGCTGAGCTCGCACCCTTCTCCAAATGGCGAGATCTGTAAATACAATCCAACTTGATACCCAGTGAGATCAAACAATAAAAACTAGTATGCTAGGAATATGCAAATCAAGATCAATACTTCATATAACTGAATATTTGTACCCATCTAGATTATGATAAACTTTGCATAATATACCAAATTGACAGCAACAAATGGTAAATCTAATGTTCTAATAATAGACTTCTAAAGCTAGTTGTTTGATTCAACACATAAATAATAAATTGAAAGCATGGAAAGAGATCACCTCATACAACACATCCACCAATGAAGAGACAATCCTGTAGACCTCCAAAGTCAAAAAGATTTATTCAATAATATAATGATTACAATTTTTGCAGAGTTTCTATGCCCAAAAGTCCATCCTAATAGAGCTGAAAGAGCCTCTATTTAATAAATGAGAGAGTGCTAAAACCCTAAAACCAAAAAACCAACCCTAACCAGCTTAGCCACCTAACAAAGAGCCCAGAGCTAAACTGGAGAACTAGGAGTGAGGGGAGGCCTCCACCCAGGAAAGGCGCCCCCACTCCAAACCTGTGCACTGAAAACAAGCCAAGGATGAGGCCACATGTGTGAGTTTGGATGTAGGTAAGCTCATCCTTTAGGTCTGGCAGGAGCCTGAGCTAAGTTTGGGAAGCCCACTGATGGTGCAATCTTCAGTCTTCACCTCGATCAAATCATCGGACCAATGAGAGCTTTCCATCTCATGTTTAGCTGGAGATGACATGTCTGATAACTGATAATAAATTAATTGCTCTCTTAATGATGACTGAAGCTGAGTTATGATAACTCCAATCATCATGAGTGTTCCATGAGATGTCATTTAGCCTTTTATTTTACTGTATTTGGATTAATTTGGAGAGTTTTAGTTTTCTCCAAAATAATCATTTTTTTACTAAAAATCATTTTTTTACTCAAAACTGACTTTTTTGAGTAAAAAGGCATTATGTGTCCGATTGCTGATCTGAAAGTTGGTTCTAACTGGCTGGCTGATCAAGAATGATTTTTGGCTTAAGGTTAGAGCCTTCAATCACTGAATTCTGAGTCCGGATCACGAGCGGGTTTTTTCCATTTAATTTATGGAAAAATTAACCCAAAAAACTTAGGAAAAGTAATTAAAAAAAAAAAACACCATTCGAAAAAGATTTTTTCGTAATTTTTTTATGTGTCCAGATGACCTAGGACACGACCATGATCTATCTAAATAATGTCTAGTAGGCTTATAACACTCAGTTGGGCTCTAATAACCCCCCAAGGCCCAGAATTCAACATCGGGAATTCCAGCTTTGGAGGAAGCGAGAGAAAACCTCGTCAATTATACTCAGCTGAAGGAAAAGCATAATTGTCAAGGGCAAAAAACTCCCTGGAATACCCTATTTGAGATTCTATGTCTCAGGAGACCGAACCACTAAAAAATATGCTACTAGCACATTTTATTACAAACCCCGCAGGGCCATGGTCAAAATTATTCAAATAAAAAAGTCACTAGCCAATATTGGCTAGACAAGCAAACGAATCAACTAATACACCGGAATCAGGCTTTGAACAAGTCTGTCAACCGACGGCTCCTTAGGTAACCCAACTATGGTATAAAAATTTGGATAACATTTGGCTCCAACTGTGGGACGTGTGCTCGATCTAATCTCTTATGCACGGAGAGCATACGAGAACCCCAGAATATCTAGTTTCCACATCCTGTAAAAAAATCTCAACTTGACAAGAAAAACCTCAGTAGCACAAGTTTTATGAAAAAGAGCCAATGATCCAAAAGTTTCTTTATTCAAAAGAATGACAAAACTTAATTGAAAATTTTATTTATTCCTAAGTACAGAAATAAAATGCTACAGTAAATGCTCACTTTAAGGAGCCTATTTTCCTACTCTAAGCATGGAAATAAAAACGGTTATGTGTAATCATAAATCCAGTGTAGCCATCTAAGCATTTTATTAATATAAAAAGGTTTCGCCTTGTCTTCGGTTACCAGCCAAAGTAAGGACACAATTTTCAGAAAATGCAAACCTGCATGATGATCTAGAATGGGCGGGCTAGATGGGGAATCATAGGCATGAATAATGTCGTCAAACATCTTCCCACACTGGTAGATGCTCGCGCAGGCTACTTCTATCCATGACTGAATAGCACTGATATACAAATCGGGATAATGCAGCAGGTCGACTACTCCATCATGCTGATCATCAAGGCTTATCAAATAATAACTCATTGTATAAGCCCCAAGGTGCTCCAAAACATAAGGAACATCTATATGTGAAGACAATGGCTAAGAAAAAACTTCAACTAGTTGTATCCCATCTGATTCTTCACCGCACTGCTCTTTCAAATCCTTATTACTGATCCTTAGATACAATTCTGACTAATCATATAAAAACTCTGACTGCTCTTCCTTATAACTTTCATAAGTCTCAGAAGAACAACTCCCCTTGCTAGACATATCATGGATGAGATTCTCAAAAATATTATCAAAGGTATCATAGGTTAGATTTTCAATCAAATTCCAATATTCATCATCACCATCTATGTCGGATATGAGAGATGCCTCATCACTGGTATTGAGTCCATGTCTGTACTTTTGATTTTGCTCAAAACCATCTTCTTCAAAAAGCTAGGTTTCAAAGATATCACGGGGGACCCAACTTTCCAAATACTTGTCATCCAGTGGAGTGCATGGAGGAATCTCATCACATGAAACATCTAAGATTGGATTTTTAATTGAAGTCTCAAAGTTATCATCCATTTCAGATGTAAGAGATTCTTCCTCACTTGTATCACATCTGATTCTATATCCCTCCTCATGATCATAGTCATCTTCTTCAAAAAAAAGGTCACAAGGTAGTAAACCTTCCAAACTATCATCATTATGCTCATTAGTAGGATTAGTGCTAAAGTTTTTAGTGAGATCATCCAATTGCTGACTATAATATTCAACTTGACCCCAAGTTTCTATGGTGAAAGAATGGAGCTGTCCAACTGTGTTAATGTATTCAGGCTCTCTTAAATATTGTTTTGTCTCTTTCCAACTTTCTCTGGAAATATCATGCATGTCATCTACACAATTTATGTACTCAGGCTCACTTGATGATGCTTTAGGAGCACAACCCTCTGGAAAACCATGCTCCTAAACATAGCATGCATAATAACAAGAAGATTCTTCATGAAGGTCTTCACATGCCCTGCAAAATGGCTTATACTGCTCAACCACGTTAGTGACCTCTAGCTGATGAGGAGGCCTCTGCTCATGGTTGGGAGGCTTTCTTTGCCAAGTTGGCTTGGCAGGAAAGGTTCTAGGAGTGGAGTGAGTTTGATTTATTTCCATTGTGATCACCCTATTTTGAATTTCTTTTAACTGTGCTAAGTTTTTTTGCTCTGCCTCCTCCATATTTTTCTTCGTCTCCATCATTTGTTTTTCATAGGAATCCTTCATAGCTGATAAAGGATCCTTGTCTTTTGGTTCACTGATTTTCAATGGAGTTGAAGACCCTGAATAACCGTGGAGGTTAGATTTACCAGATGACTGCATGTTCAGATCAATCTTGATTGCCATCTCCTGAGCCTGGAGCAAGTTAGCAGGCTCCTTGTCTCTGATCTGGTACTACATTTTGCCACTAAGTGCCTCAATGTAATAGACCAGGATGGTTGGTTTAGTTGGGGCATACTCAGTAGGGATGACATTTGGCAATTCCATGAACCTAGTATTGAACTCGTCCATTATTTCTGTGTCTTTATTCTTTATGTTGGTCAAGGACGCAAGTTGATGCCG
This sequence comes from Pseudotsuga menziesii, assembly GCA_001517045.1. Taxonomy (NCBI): domain Eukaryota; kingdom Viridiplantae; phylum Streptophyta; class Pinopsida; order Pinales; family Pinaceae; genus Pseudotsuga; species Pseudotsuga menziesii. Next base: position 134,653 of record LPNX010447613.1, read on the forward strand.
AGGTTCTTTCCTTTCACCGAACTTGTTGGTGAAAGAAGTTTTGAAAGCTGCTAGACTATTAAAGGAATTGTCTGGTAAATTGCTATACCAGTCGCCCGCCTTTCCATCCATAGATAGAGCAAATAACTTCATATACACGTCATCATGTTGGTTGACCGGATCATTTATATAAGCGTTGATACACCTAGAAAAGTTCCTGAGGTGCATGGCGGAGGTAATGGCATCAGTGCCTGTATACATCGGGAGCTTCTTGACAGCTTTGTCTGGAAGACGATGGGGTTGACCTGCTATCTGAGAAAAGTCAAGATGAGTAAAATACTCGCCCATTATGTTAGAAATAGTGGTATTAGTGTTTTCAGGAAATAAAATGTGGATGTCTAAAATAGACTCAGATCCAAGTTCTGCAAGGATCCTGCGAGAAGATAGTTGGTTTAATCTCCTGCTTAAGACCTTTTTGGGTTCAGGGATGAAATCGACCAAACCTACAGAGTTTCTTCTAGTAGAATACCTTGAGGTGTTAACTGACAGTGGAGTCCCCAGGTGGAATTAAGTCTAATTTCAGAGAGTGATTGGACTAAAAATCTACCAAAAAGGATAAAAAGGTAAAAAAATAAAAGAAACAAATGTCGTCTAGGAACAAAAAGATTTGTCCCCGGCAACGGTGCCAAAAGATGTTGTCCGCCGATTGCACACCAGCAGCAGAAATCTTCCGAAAGCTGTCTCCTCACTTAGGAAAGTGGGAGAGGTGTTACCTTGGGGGCAAGCATAGAGCTAGGTATTGTCACCTACTCCTAGCTCCTCCGTTTATGCTAACTCCTAACGAAGCCAAAGGGGGTAGTCCCTAACAAAGAGTTTTCTATGGTTCAATGTTTAAGTTAAGTTTTAGATGTTTTTGGATGCGGGTGGGTGTTGTTTTAGGATTTATTGTGATTTAAAGTGATTGATATTAAGGGGATGATGTTTAATCAAAGAAATCCACGTTGCTAACAAGAGATCACACAGATAAGCAAGATTCCAGACTTATAACTTAAGCATTCAAATATAATCAATTGAAATGGACCATAGACAAGTGATCAAGATAGAAGATTAATCAAATATAACAAAGGACCAGTGCCTTATGGAGTCAAATAAATGCGTGAAATGAAGTCTAGGAATTAAGCTAGTGAGTATTAGGTTTTGCAAGTGCTCTTGGTAGATTTTAAGAGTTTTTGATAGTGGTCTTGCTTAGGGTGTCAACAAAATTTTGTCAAAGCCTGGAGACTCTTCCAAGTTCCCTCCGTTGAAGACATGTTGGGCCCGCCCAGTATCCCAAGCTGGTATCACCAAGATTGACCGGCTAGCCGAGAATCTAAGACAACGGGAGGTTCCGACGCCTCTACTAGGAAGTACTTTGGAAGAATCCCTACAATGCCAGTGCATTGGTTACAGGTGTTTAAGTATTATTAAATTACTCTTGTGGGGTTTAAAGATCCAATGTCATTTTTGGGTATTCCGATCTAGGATCAGTCAGGGCATACTCCGGCAAGGAGGGGAGGGAGTTAATTAATTAAAATGGGTGTGTGTGTTGAAGCTTTTATTAAGTTAATTAATTAGACTCTCCGACAAAGTGCGCTCTTGACCTTGTTTTATGACAGAGGTTCAAGAGTCTTGTCTAATCTAGGGGAGACTAATGCAAGGATTGTGCAAACTAAGGATCCTCTCGAATAGAGAGTGCTCTTGACTTGTGTTTTTGCAAGTTCAAGAGTCTTATTTAAGAATTAATTGATTAAACAATGTCAATAAAAAGCAAAGATGTCTTATTAAACTCTCCGACAGAGAGCACTCTTGATCCACCTTATGGTGTGATTCAAGAGATTTAAGCAATTGATTTACTTAGAAAGATAAACAATTTAAAAGAGTAATCAACTTAATTAAAGGATTAGAGGTGATGGATTAACAACTAATATTCTAAGCATAAGATGCACATGATGAAGAAATCAAGCACATCTAATCTAAGCATATGAAAGATGGACACAACACAATCCTCCCCAAATGGGGGAGGATGGGAGTGTGGACTTAAAAACCCCACTCAAACACAAGATCCTTATTAAAATTTATACAATGTGCCTTAAGGATTTTAATCCTTGAAAGGACTTTTCAGAAGAAAGTAAAACAACTCTACTAATATTAAGACTTGTGTAAAAAAGGAGAGTTCTTTTACTTTTACTTGGAGATCTTTCTGAAACCTGTGAAAAGGGAAAATAGAAGAAGTTTGAAAAAGAGCCAAAAGGGGAAAGAAAAAGAGGGCTGAAACAAAAGAAGATGAGGGAGAGAATGCAAGAAAACAAAGAGAAGGTCAAAACCAAAGAAAGGGAGGGATAGGGCAGCCAACTATGAAGCTAAAGGAGGACAAAAATTGAAGAAAACGGGGAAGCAAAAGAGAAAACAAATGGTTGTCATAAAAATTACAAAACAGGACAGTGAACAAAAAGTGGAAGAAAAGGCCAATAACAAGGTTGAAGAAGGCCCAAAAACTAGGGCAAAAAAGAGGCAATAAGGAAAGAAAACTAGGCACACTAGGGCTGTCCAAAATGGAGAAAAGGGATGGTAAAAGAGAGAAAAAATGGGGCAGCGATGAAGAAAAAGTGAGAAAAGGCAAACAAGTCAAGGAGGAAAGGGGCTAGCAAGCAAGGAAACAAAAGAAGTCAAGGAGCAAAGAGAGAACTAGATGAAGGAAGTTTAGTAACCAAGAAAGTATTTAAATTTATGAAAGAATTTGAGATGGAAATTTGGAGGGAGATCTCCTTGTTTTTTCTCTCTTGGAAAAAGTCAAAATCTCTATAGGTCCTGAAAGTCAACAATGTTAGAAGGTTCTTATGATGATGGAGATGAGTTTGATGCAGCTGAGCTCGCACCCTTCCCCAAATGGCGAGATCTGTAAAGACAATCCAACTTGATACCCAGTGAGATCAAACAATAAAAACTAGTATGCTAGGAATATGCAAATCAAGATCAATACTTCATATAACTGAATATTTGTACCCATCTAGATTATGATAAACGTTGCATAATAAACCAAATTGACAACAGCAAATGGTAAGCCTTATGTTCTAATAATAGACTTCTAAAGTTAGTTGTTTGATTCAACACATAAATAACAAATTGAAAGCACAGAAAGAGATCACCTCATACAGCACATCCACCAATGAAGAGACAATCCTGTAGACCTCCAAAGTCGAAAAGCTTTATTCAATAATATAATGATTACAATTTTTGCAGAGTTTCTATGCCCAAAAGTCCATCCTAATAGATCTGAAAGAGCCTCTATTTAACAAATGAGAGAGTGTTAAAACCCTAAAACCAAAAAAGCAACCCTAACCAGCTTAGCCACCTAAAAAAGAGCCCAGAACTAAACCGAAGAACCAGGAGTGAGGGGAGGCCTCCACCCAAGCAAGGCACCCCCACTCCAAACTTGTGCACTGAAAACAAGCCAAGAATGAGGCCACACGTGTGAGTTTGGATGTAGGTAAGCTCATCCTTTAGGTCTGGCAGGATCCTGAGCTAGGTTTGGGAAGCCCACTGATGGTGCAAGATTCAGTATTCACCTCGATCAAATCACCAGACCAATGAGAGCTCTCCATCTCATCTTTAGCTGGAGATGACATGTCTGATAACTAATAATAAATTAAATGCTCTCTTAATGATTACTGAAGCTGAGTTATGATAACTCCAATCATCATAAGTGTTCCATGAGATGTCATTTAGCCTTTTATTTTACTGAATTTGGATTAATTTGGAGAGTTTTAGTTTTCTCCAAAATAATCATTTTTTTAATAAAAATCATTTTTTAATAAAAATCATTTTTTTACTAAAAATCTTTTTTTTACTAAAAATTGACTTTTTTGAGTAAAAAGGCATTATGTGTCCGATTGTTGATCTGAAAGTTAGTTCTGGTTGGTTGGCTGATCAAGAATGATTTTTGGCTTAACGTTAGAGCCTTCAATCACTGAATTCTGAGTCTGGATCACGAACGGGTTTTTTCCATTTAATTTATGGAAAAATTAACCCAAAAAACTTAGGAAAAGTAATTACAAATTAAAAAAAAATTAATTTTTCACCATTTGAAAAAGATTTTTTCGAAATTTTTTTATGTGTCCAAATGACCTAGGACATGACCATGATCTATCTAAATAATGTCTAGTAGGCTTATAACACTCATTTGGGCTCTAATAACCCCCCAGGGCCCAGAATTCAACATCGGGCATTCCAGCTCTGGAGGAAGCGGGAGAAAACCTCATCAATTATACTCGGCTGAAGGCAAAGCATAATTGTCAAGGGCATAAAACTCCCTGGAATACCCTATTTGAGATTCTACGTCTCAGGAGACCGAACCACTCAAAAATATGCTACTAGCACATTTTATTACAAACCCCGCGGGGCCATGGTCAAAATTATTCAAAAAGAAAAGTGACTAGCCAATATTGGCTAGACAAGTAGACAGATCAACCGATACACCGGAATCAGGCTTTGAACAATTTTGTCAACCGGCGGCTCCTCAGGTTACCCAACTATGGTGCAAAAAGTTGGATAACAAAGTGTAAGCTATTAAATTTCTCAAAATGGTTTTGTCTAAGTGGAGGTGTCTAGAATCTATTATACTGAAATATATTTGATAAATATTCTTTCTTGCTGGCCTCTTCAGTCAAATGTTACGGAGAGAAATTCTGATGGCTTGGGGTACCACAACAGATAGCTTGACTCCAGAAATCAATCCTTTCCAATATGCAATAGAAATTAAATGTCTAACACTAAAGGATCAGACCTCGTACCTTATTCCGAACGGTTGAAGTAGATCCCCGTTGAGCTTTCCAACTTCAGCTTGAATTGATAGATTACTTCATCAACAACAAGTAAACAATACAAGCATTCTATATATCATGGTGTTAGATCTATTCTAGCATATATAATCAATAATGTATAAGCATTTGACATAATCCAATGGATAAAATATTCATTCAAACACATATTATTGGATAGGAAAAGATATTTCTATTAATATAAATCAAAGATTACAATATACAACCTCTGTCGGCACGTCTGCGAACCGGAGAAACTGAATCCCCCACTTGGGCCTCCACCATTTCAATCCTCCATCTCTAGATAGCAAGCTCACAAGCAAAAGGCAAGCTTGGGAAGAATACAAAAGTGCTCCAAGGGACAAAGGGATGCAGACTCAAGCATAAGTTCCGCCAACTATGGACTATAGTTTCTTTGCTCTCAATTCTCTCTCATGCCTTCAATGTACCAAGGGGTTCCTTATATATCTTTTCAAAGGGGTAATGAAAGGTCGAATCCGAGCGATCTCAAGGCATAGGGAAGGCTAGGAGTCAAATGAGTCGGATCCATGTCAAGGAAAACTCCAAAAGGATTTGGATTTTGCACACATCCCGATCTACGCGGTTTTAGTGGTCAAACCCGCGTATATACGCGCTTATAAGTTTAAAAGTCGCGTGTATAATTTTTCACATGTTTTTAGGGATGGTCAAGGAGACATCAAAGGACAAAAAATGGTCCATGGGGTCTAAGGAGTCTGCAACGGGACAGGGGAAGGCCATACAAAGTGTGATTCACCTGGAGTGGTGAAATCAGCTATAACAACAAAGCAACTTCTTGCAGAAGTAGCTCTGCTTGAGGAAGAATTTGTTCACCTAGAGGAACAAATTGTACACATGAGACAAGGTATGTATCAGGATGAAGAGAATGCCTCATCATCCACAAAGCAGAAGGAACCTCTTGGAAATGTTGAACAATTGAAGGAAAACAGAGTATTGTGTAGGTCTCCCTCATCGGGAGATTTATCTAATCATGTTAGGAAACAAGGAAAACAAGATTCTTGTGTAGGAAGTCTGCCTCATTCCATGAGAGGGATTTCACTAGATAGGAATCTTAGAACACTGAACAGAGTCCCCGGAACACATGATAGGGCTTTGGAAACTAGAGGTTTTCATAGAAGACAACTGTCTCTGGGCTCTATACTAGACACCCAGAGCCTCTTCTTTCTATCCTAGGATATGAATGGTAGCCTTCATTTTTAAAGGGGGCTTGAAGAAACAAAGGCATTAGAACTTTCAATAGAGCAAAGGAAATCAAGGATACCAATTGTTAGCCATGAGAAAGAGAACCAGCTGCATTTGAAAGCTAAGAACCTACATGCTTTTCCTCCAGACCGGAGCTCAGAAATAAAGCTCACTCATTCGTACAGCTCTTATGGAGACACAACCCCTAACACCAAAGAAAAAGGTAGCAAATTTGGAATCCTGTATGATATCAAAAGACTTTCTTAAAGAACATACATTTTTTTATGTGCACCTGCACTTTAACAATATTATATGAGTATTCATTTCAAGTTGTAAAGAACATACATTTTTTTTATGTGCACCTGCACTTTAAGAATATTATATGAGTATATATTGATTCAGTTATGTATGATATTATGACATCTGCCAGACACAGCATACTCCAGTGATTACTCATTTTGGACCAACGAAACTACCATCTCTAAATATTTTTGAAGATGGGAAAAGTACACAGCAAAATAAGCTTTCTGAAGATATTGTAAATTGCTTGATGAGCATTTTTTTGAAGCTAACAAGGCCATCGTTGGCAACCAATAAGGAGACACCATCAATAGCTTCATGGTCAACTTTTTCAAGTGTAAGCCCAAAAATCTATGGCTTGAGAAACACTTTAAACTGTAAAATACCTATGGAATATTCAGAAGAAATACATTTCAAATATCCTTATGGTGTTTGTTCTAAATCAATTCTGAGAGATATCTCTGCAGTCTCATTTGACATGGATCAGCTCCCAAGTTGTGTTGCTTTATTCAGAAGATTGAGGTCTGTTTGTCACTTTATTGGAATACCAATAAACATCTCTTAAATGTTATTTGGCCAAATCGTTCACCTGCACTGATTCCTTTACTGTAAACAATCTAGATTATTTGTGTTGATCATTGAAAGGTCAATTAGAATCCCTTACAAGGTTTCCATTCTCATTTAGTCATTTTTAGGTTTGGCCTAATTTATAAGTCTCTACTTTTCAAATTTCTTGTGAGCAAACTATGTTCTGGAGATGTAAAGGGCTTGACATATCAGCAGAAGCTAGCCTTTTGGATCAACATTTAGAATGCCTGCATGATGTATGTATGATGGTAACATAACCCCTGATTTACATCTATAGATTCTTTTTGTTGCTATCACAACAAACTCATTAATGGGCTCTCCCAGTTTTTGTCTATTGCTTTCTAAACAGCTGATCTTCACTTTAGGATGCATCTTCTTGTGACTAATACAAATTTAACTTTTAAACTTGAGAAACTTTAGGCCTTCGTTGAACATGGAATACCAAGCACCCCTTAGAAGGTTGTTTCACTCATGCGTGAGGTATGACAGCCAAAAATGAAGAATGCAATCAATTGACTTTATTGCTCGTTTCCTATAGTAGTAGCTGCCTATATCAGAGGGTGAACATTGAAGGCACTTTTTATAAATTATATAATGACAAGTTACCCTGCTTCTGCAATGGAAATAAGATTACAAAATAATTTGTAGAATTTCATATTGCCACTGTTTTGCAGTCATTTAATTTCTGTGAATACTGTGATGGGAGGGTTACACGCAGTCCTTAATGTTGGAGGGAAGTTGATGAATGCATTTGCTAGTGAACATTTCATACTTCGACTACCCTTTCACTCAAAAGATGTAAGTTTGTTTATGTAATAATTTTCCATTTCAGAAAAGACATTTTAAATTCTTCCAACTGACCCTCCCAAGTTGATTGAATGCTAGGCCTATTGGAAAAATGGAAAATCTGAAGAGGAGGCAATGATGCGGAGTGTTTATGGTTTAGAGTGGTCTGAACAATTGATTACCTTTACATTGTGCTGTGGAAGTTGGTCTTCTCCTACTGTAAGTAGTAGCTTTGCACCTGGGCTTATGTGTTGCGAATAAATCTGCCTATTAGTTCTGGAAATGAGTGTAAAATAAAATGCATGGTGTTCTGCTTGAGCCCTAAGCTTTGTAGCTCAAAATTAAAATCAAATTAAAAGGCAACATATAAAGAAAAATAGTTGTCTAACTTGCATGGAAATGGATATGGGTTTGCTAGACTCTTTGAAAAGTTAATATCTAAATGTGCGAAAATGGAACTTGGGATGCTTCACATTTGAAATTGCTGCAACTTGGTCAATCGGTGGAATTCTTATGTGTTTGCCAATGATGTTGTTTTTCTTATTAATAGGCTGTGTTGGTTAGGCGATGATAAACACTGGACTACCTGTTTCTCTCTTCTTCGGATTAGTACTTGGGGTTTGTATTTTGCTCTCTTTATCTTTGCTTCATGTTAATATTGGGGATTTGTATTTTGCTTTGTTATTTTCATGATAAAACACAATTTTATATCAAGTTTAATTTGTTTTATTTCATCAATGGTTTGCAGTTTCATATCAATCCAAAGAAGCTAGACAATGAGGATCTTGCTTTCCTCTATCACATTGAGGCATGTACCTCAGTTGGGGATCTGAGCTTGCCTCTGGTTCAGGAATTCCAGAAGCATCTACTCAAAACCTTCTTTAATGGACATTAGGTTCACAATGAAAGTGCCAGCCATCAACAGAGCAGGAATAGAAAAATAAACTGCATTACTGTAACAGCCATTTATGGGTCCATTAGGTAGTTCTTTTGACTCATCTTCTTTCTTTTTTTGTTTTCTAGAGATATATAATTAATTGTATACTAAGCTTGCCTCTGGTTCAGGAATTCCAAAAGCAACTACTCAAAACCATCTTCAAATGGACATTAGGTTCACAATGAAAGTGTTATTTATCATCCAAGCAGGAACAAAAAAATAAACCTATATTATTGCTACAGCAAAAATATTTGGTGCTAAGTACATAGTTCAGTTCAGTTCAGTTCAATGATATATCATCCCGATGTAGTGTTCATCAATTTCTCAAGCTTTTCATGCATCAGTGCCTACTCCAACCCTTCCAGTTGCTTAGTAGACTTCACAACTACCACATCTATCAAAGGGAAGTGGCTGCCTTATCCCCTTTTGCTTCCTTATCCCCTTTTGAGCCCTCTACATATATGATAGTGATTCCTGCAATTTCATATATCCTTGAAAGAGTTTCACAGTAAGTTTCCAATTTAATCCTTTAGAGAGTTAGACAACTTTATTTGGTGCAATAGAGGATGATGAAAGAGATCCAACTAAGTCGTACAGGTGGTGATTGTATTCCACTGCTACTTGATATGCAGGTTGTGATGCAGATACTTGGCAACTTCTTGATGGAAGGTAGAAGCAACGAGTACGGAAGGTTGGGCAGTGACGATGAAAGAGATCCATCCAGTCAAAGGTGTAATTTCAAATCTGTTGTGACTGAAATGGAATGAAGTTGTTTATGCTCTTGATTTCAAGCTTGAGCAAAGTCAAAGCAATGATGTATTCTTCAAGTTTTCATTCTTGAAAATGTACATTTTTATGCCTAGTTGGAGGAAAATTTGTCTTAAGATGTTAAGTATTTGCGAGAATGTCTCTATATGAGTAAGATGTAACTATACTGAGTGGGTTCTTGGAACCTTCTTCATTTAAAATGGTGGGTGGTTGTATTAGTTCATGCTTTCATTTATATGTAACAGATACTTGGAAGAGTGCTCCTGATTTTTATTTCAGGCACCAACAAGTCAACATTTCTATTATATATAATTTGGAGTCTTGTATAAATTTACGCCTTTCAATAGCTATTAAGGACTAGAACTTCCAAGAACACTTTTGAGGTTAGTTTATCTACTTTATTACTTATGGTTAGTCAATAAAGCAAGTCAGCATGAAGGCCGACTGTTGTTATTGCCGCAATGCTTTCTTATGACAGAAGTGTAATGATCTCACATAAATGAAATCTCAGATGGATGCATAAATGATGCTTTTATTTTTGTGTTTCTATTTTATATTAGTAGCTGAAGAATAGAAGGTATATTCAAGTTTTCAAGCTATGGACAATCTAAGTTATTAGTATCGATAATATGGATCATCTAGATTTCCTCTTAAAATTAGTTAGGTCATGGTCTAGCAGTAAGGTAATGATGACCTAGGTTCAAATATGGCTGAACCTGCTTTCCCTTGTTAATAAAGGAACCTGTTTGTATAGTGCAACCAAACAAAGACTTATGGATGTGGTTGCTTGGTAAAAGGGATCTTTGGGCTTGACTCTGAGAATTCCCTTTTTAATATGGGTGGAGTTTTTACTACGTTTTTCTTCCAAAGGCTTGACTCTGAGAATTCCCTTTTTAATATGGGTGGAGTTTTACTACGTTTTTCTTCCAAAGGCATTTTACTATGTTTTACTCTGAGAATTCCCTTTTTAATATGGGTGGAGTTTTTACTACGTTTTTCTTCCAAAGCAAACAAAGAATTCTAGATGTGGTTGCTTGGTAAAAGGGATCTTTGGGCTTGACTTTGAGAATTCCTTTTTTAATATAGGTGGAGTTTTTACTACGTTTTTAATATGGGTGGAGTTTTTATTACGTTTTTAAGTGGTACCATATGAAGCATTGTACACTCTTGAAGTTCAAAGGCGTGTCCCATGAAGATGAACTAAATGGCTTTTGCATGTAAATAACAAAAACTTTGGCGGTTAGCATTTACAGTAAAATTTAGTGTAGCCAAAATACCAAAACCTACACCATGGGTGTATAACTGGTAATTGTGGTTTAAGAAACCTATGGATAATCTATTGGGTACTTGCAGAGTGCTAGAATTATATTGTGGAAGTGTCCTTAACAAGAGGATGTTTGATTCACATAGGGAGTTTTAACATGCAAGAGTTCACTTCTCATCTTGTGCTAATGTAAATTTTGATGTACTTCAGTGAAGCTTCTATATCAGTCATTTTTTTTGTGAATCAAGAATGCAATTGCTATCCATGCTGAGCCACCAGTGAAGAAGATCAATTTATTAACAATGAACATTATACATATTTAACAATTTCACATGCTTGTTATAAACACGTTTAAAAGGTATGATTAAGAAGGCTCATATTCGTGGAGTTGTTGAATTTTATACCATAAGAAAATGCATGTCTTCTTGAGGGTGATCTTTGCATAGACAATCATATCATATAATGAAATCTAAAAGCTGATATTTGTTTTTGTCGTATACCGGGGTAAAATAAGTTAAGGTGAAAAGTGTAGACATAGATATGGTTTTGTAAGCACATATGAGTATAGCCATAGTTTGTAGCATATCCAATATATGGTTATAAATTAGTAGTTTTAAGAACATTGTATTGGACATGATTTGGGTAGGAACTAAGAAAACAAGTTGATTAATATGGAGTAAAGAAAAAATGGGACCTAGTTGTTTTATTTTTTGGTGGTTAAGTTGGTTGTGGTTTATTGCCTTTCTAAGATGAGGCACCATGTCTTTTGATTTGTGCAGATCCTACATGTCGTCTCGATTGTAGTTTCAATTAGACACGGGGATTGCAACTAGTTTCAACATAAATTTCTCTGGGTAGAAAAACTTTCGGGTACTACCAAAATCTCACTATCAGTGCCATGATCATCCATACTACCATATTCTCAATTGGATTTGGACTAGAATCAGAATCTTCTCTTTCTTTGTTGTAAAGGAGGTCATCAACCCTCGCTTGAATTTCAAGACCACAATCCACCATATCTTGTTTCTGACATTTTCGTCCTCCTGTTGCAGCTGCAACAATTTTCCCCAAATTTCTTAAATTTTGGGTCCCTCCTCATGATTTAGCGTTGTTTTAATCGTTGGATCCTTTGAATTTCGGTCATGTTTAATTTTGGATGATTCTAAAGATTAAATCTCGCCCTGGTTTTGCAAATCTGATTGTGATGGAAATTGTTGCAGTTCGCAGTTTTATTTGCTTGTTGATCGGATCAAGTTTCTTTGTTTTGGGTCGCTGTTTCAGAGGTGACGCCAGTTTTTGTCCGTTGTTGAAATTCGAGGGCTGTCTAAAACACTTAAATCTTTTTTATACGTCGGGCATCGAAAATATGTTTGATCGGAGGCCATTATCTTTTCTCTTCCACCGTTGCGGCTCTCAAAACAGCTCAGCACCCGAAGTGCAAAGCGCCCTGACTGTCGATGTGTATTAGTCTTTTAATCGCGTACCCGTAGCTTTTTTCTCTTCCGCCGTTACGGATGGGAAAGTCATTTGGCTTCCGATGTAATGTCTTCCAACTTCTGCTTAAGCTTTTCTTGCTTGCATTGTGCGTGTCTTTAGCCTTTCTTTTCCATCGTTGCGGCTACGCAAGGTTTTTTGCTTCCAATGTCAATGTATTTTGACCTCCGATTGAGAGTCTTCCCTCCCTCAGGTCTCGTGTCCCTAACTTTTCGCTTCCACCGTTGCGGCTCTCAAATCAATTTGCCACCCGAAGTGAAAAGTGCTCCGCTGCCGATGCTGATTACTTGTTCGTTTTCTTTTCCTTTCCCGCCGGCGGATTGGTCTACCCTACCGATGTCAGTATTTTGAGCCACTGAAGAGTTTCATGTTGACCGTTGTTGGCTAGGTTTGTCAAGCCTGTAGATGGATGAAGTAGTATAAGTGGTGCACCTGGCCATTTCTTGTGAATTAGCCGCTTTAATTGATTTAATTTAACGTTTCATTTTAGCATGCAATCCCGGTGAATGATGCACGATTGATCAATTGCAGAAAAATCCAAAAGACTACTCATATTTCCGCTGCGCGAAGACACAGATGGGAGACAGGAACTCATGGGGCACAAGCTGAGGAAAATACAAAATGGATGGCGACAAAGGATAGACCCAAAAGATCTATCCGTTACTAATCAGATCATGAACGCATACAGAAAATAAGATGAGAAGATGAAGCATTCGAGGGACAGGAAAAGTCACACATTTGGGGGGAGCCCAAACGATCTGCTTTTGTAGTTTAAATATGGAAAATTTAGAACTTAGGAGGGACTTTTTCCCTGGAAAAACTTGTAAACCATTTGCTTGTAAGAGGAACTATTTCGTTTTACAATCAGAAACTGCAACTTTTTCCTGCTGGAGAAAGCGAAATGTGGAATGTATCAATGTGATTAAATGAACAATGTTGAAGGGGAACTATTTCGTTTTCAGCTGTGTTTCATTAACTGTGAGAGTGTTTAACTTCCTGAACCTATGTTCTTGTTGAATGTTCTTCAGTATATTTTTGTGATGTTGTCCACTGTGAGTAATAAATGTTGTTCATAAACAATTGGCTATCTGGTTGTTCAAATATCTGTAATCGTTCATGTTTCTTGAAAGAAGTATCAGCTATCTGTAACTCTTCATAATGCATGTACAAAATATATTACTCACCAATGAATGATAATCCTGCTCCCTAGGGATAGTTTAGGTATTTAGTTTAATTTCTTGTTGTATGTGATTTAGATGCTTGTGAATGCTAATACGAGAGGTAAGAACCTGCGCATCACGTTGTGACTGCTCCTTGCATCTTATCACCCTGCATGGTTAATTAGGCACTTGCATATCATACTTAAGTCAAAAAATACAAAAATACACGGTGGACCGGGCCGCAACCATTAAAGCCCTTGTTTTTTGTTTCTTTGACCTACGATAGCCGGACCGCAAACCGGACGGATTCCCCATACCAAACAGTCACGGGCTAGTTGGGAACGTTGACTGGGGAGAATCCCTTACTGTTTTTGCCTGCGAATTCCTAGGCCTCAACAGTTTTGGCGCTAGTGTAGAAATTCTGACCAGCAATAGATTAATTTCACTCACAAAAAATTACAATTGATCATGCAAAATTGTCAACAAATGGAGACTGAAAATGGAGCTGTAACACAAAATTATATTAACTCAGTGTACAATATCCAACCCTGTAATATCATAGGTTGCTGAATATATAGAATACATC
>LPNX010447613.1:149508-183164 GCA_001517045.1 Pseudotsuga menziesii
CTTGAGGCTACTGCATATATATCTCCTCAGTGAGATCACCATTCAAAAAGGCACATTTTACATCCATATGATGTACCTCCCATTGCCTTGATGTTGCAATGGCTAGAGCTAGCCTGATTGAATCCATCTTTGCCACTGGGGAAAAAGTCTCATTGTAATCGATGCCATGAACCTGTGAGTATCTTTTAGCTACCAATATATCCTTTTACTTCATTGGTGAACCATCAGCAACAAATTTGGTCTTATAGACCCACTTACACTGTACTAGTTTTCTCCCTGGAGGAAGATCCACTAGCTCCCATGTGTTGCTCTTCTGTAGCGAGTTGAACTCCTCATTCATGGCAGCTTGCCATCTTGGATCTCCTGCTGCTTCTTCATATGTTTGAGGATCAGAATCCACCATCAAATAGCATTTTTCAGAAAACTCAGGATCCTTCATGCACAGACCACTCTCAAATTGAGATCTAGTCCTCCTTGGGTCATTGGGATCCCCAGCTAATTGTCCTGCTGCATGTAGTGTCTTGGCTGACCATTTAGGCCTTGTGGGGCTGTTTGGGTCTGCAATAAACTCATCTCCATCAAAAAAATCAAAATCAGCATGTTCAACAAACTCTTTACTTACTTCTTGAGGTTCAGGTGGTGAAGAGGCTTCACCAATTTCCACATCTGCAAGGGGTTCTTCTTCAAACTGAACACACCTTTCAATGAAGGCTTTGTTTGTGCTCAATTTTATCAAATTGTACCATTTTGAATATTTAGAGTATCCCACAAAAAGACACTCTTGGCTTTGGGGCTGCAAATCCTTCCTCTTCTCTGTCGGGATTCTAGCCCATGCCTTTGAGCCAAAAATCCTGAAATGGGTCACATCTGGCTTGTGCCCACTCCATGCTTCGAAGGGAGTCATGCCATCCAACTGTTTGTGAGGCACCCTATTCTGAATATAGGCTGCATAGTTGATAGCTTCAGCCCAGTACTTTGGTGGCAAAGTTTTGGCCTCCATCATGCATGTTCCCATCTCCTTCAGTGATCTGTTCTTCCTCTCTGCAACACCATTCTGCTGTGGTGTGTAGGGGATATAATGCTGCATCTGAATACCTACATCTGCACAATAGTTAATAAACTCAGTCTTGATATACTCACCACCATTGTCATACCTGAGTACCTTAATTTTTCTTCCACACTGGTTTTCAACCAAAGCCTTGAAGACTTTGAATAGGCCAAAAACTTCCGACTTGTGTTTCATGAAGTGAACCCAACAATACCTGGAAAAATCATCAATAAAGGTCAATGCATATTTTTCCTGACTCATGGACATATGAGGGAATGGGACAGCAACATCACTGTGAATCAGTTCAAGGGGTGCATAGGTTCTCTCATGGCTGGCTTTCTCAAATTTGTGCTCTGGGTGTTTTCCTAGGATACAGCCTTGGCAGACTCCTTTGGAAAATTTTATCTTGGGCAGCCCTATGACCATATCTTTCTCACTAAGATCAGACAAATACTTGTAATTTAAATGGCCAAATCTTTCATGCCATGGCTTTCTAGCTTCATTAGCATGGATAAGAAGAGCAGAGGGGTTTGAGTAAGGCAGGAAGTGTGAAAACATGTATACCTTTTGAGCATGATTCGCTACTCCTTTTGCAATGATTCTTCCACTTGAGATTTCTGTGATCTCAACTTCATCTGGTGAGAATATGACTTTCTTAGGAGACCCATTGTGGGTCATCTGGTACACTGATAGAAGGTTGGAGGCGAGACCAGGGACATACAGCACATTGTTGAAGTTACCATGATCAAGTTCTATCCTTCCTTTGCCTTTACTTTCAGTGAGAGAGTCATCTCCCAGTACAATAGATGGTCTTTCGACATATCCAGTGAGAAGAAGGCCTCCTTAGTCAAAACCATGTGTCTTGAAGCTCCGGAATCTATGATAAAATTGGGTGAGCTTGATGTGCCAGCAACTAGAGCATGAACTCTCTCTCTGTCATCAGAACTTGATCCTCCTTCTCTCTTCTTTGAGCTTTCTGGAAGGGAGATGCCATTCTTCTCCAGGATATTGGTCAGCATATCAATCTAATTTTTCATACAAGAGCTTTCAGTGTGATTGCCCTTCGAACAGTATGAGCACTTGTTCATTTCACCTTTGTTTTTCTTCTTCTGGGTATTTTTCTTGGGACCTTGTTGATCCTCCGGAGACTGCTTCTTGTCTCTTCTTTTCTCAGGTGGCTTTTTATCTTTCTTTTTGCTTTTAGAATCCACCCTTGAATCTCCAGCAACCAGAGCTTGGTCTTTGGAAGGTTTGATGGTGCCCATCATCACCAGCTTATCTTGTTCTTGTGTTAGAGATTCCATGAAATCTGCAAGGCTAGGCATCTTCCAGGTTCGAGCTGTGAGTTTTGTGGCATAGAATGTCGAAACAAAGACTGAGTAGTCATGTCCTAGCTTCGAGAGGATGGACAATACAAGCTGATCATCTTTCTTTTCGATACCACACTGCTTCAGTTGCAAAACTAGTGCTTTGAACTTGGAGAAATATAGCTGCAGGGATTCAAAGCTACTGGGACTCAGAGAAATCAGCTCATTTTTTATCTGATGTCCCCTCATCTCATCTGTCTTTCCAAAAAGATCAGAAAGCTTCTCCCATACTTGATTCGGTGAAGTTAGTCCATCGAGATGGAAAAGGAGGTCTTGGGAAATACTGAGACATAGGAGGCCATAGGCCTCATCTCTCCAATTGTGCCATTTGATCTTCTCTACAGCTGCATTGGGCTCTGCTTATGTTTCCATAGTCACCATGTAGAGGCCTTTCACTCTCAACAAGATCTCCATCTCTGCTTTCCATTCAAAAACGTTGAAGGGAGTCAAGATAGTTTTCTGTGAATCCATAGCTTTAGAAAATCTGTCCCGGCTGTCAGTAGAAGGCTCCCAGTCTTGATGTCGAACCTGCAAAACAATTTTTGAAGGAGGGTAACAACCTACAATGGCTTTGATACCATGTAGAAATTATGACCAGCAATAGATTAATTTCACTCACAACAAATTATAATTGATCATGCAAAATTGTCAACAAATGGAGACTGAAAATGGAGCTGTAACACAAAATTATATTAACTCAGTGTACAATAGACAACCTTGTAATATCATAGGTTGCTGAATATATAGAATACATCAATGGGTCGAATTCATAAGGAGGCATCCAAAACTAGCATAAAGCAGGCTTACCCAAAATAGGCAAATCCCCCATAGGTGTAAAAATCTGATCCCAAATCTGTCATGAGGATCACGAATTGGCAAGGGCACATGGGAAAGCTAATGAGTGGTGGAATTGCAGCTCATACATGCTTTTGCATGGAGGAAAGAGTGGAGGATGAAAGGGCAAGAAAACAAGTTCACCTCACCTAGTCTTGCTTTCCTATGTGCCTTAAAACACTGAAAAAGCAGTCAATAAAGCAGAAAAAACAGAAGAGCGCCTAGGAGGCCAAGAATAAAGTAGATTTGATTCCTAAGGATTTCCAAAGCGCTACATGAGTCAGAGATGGCAAGTTTGACCTCTATGGATAGGCAATTAGCAACTTGCACATGGTGGGACTCATGAACTAGGCAAATAAGACAAAAATAAATGAATTAATGTCTAAGTGGGTAATACTATGGGTTTGATTATTCTAACAGCTAGAAGGAGGGCTTCCAGTGTATGGCTGGCTGAGGAAACCCATTTTCCTGATATTATTCCACCGGTAACAGTTCTGAAAGCAGTGGGCTTCATAATCCAATTCCGGAAGAAAGAGAACATCTATATTCTGTTGGCAACGAAGTTGTTAATGATCTGAGAAGACACACGAGGGCATATGTAAAGAAGATTGGAGGATTTCCAATCATCCCTGAATTTCCCAGAAGAGAGTATAAAAGGAAACACCGTCCTGTAGTAGAAGACTCAGTGCTGGTTGGAGACTAGGAAGAACTTGTAGAAACAGCTTTACAGGAAGTTGTACTACCTTTGAATCAAGAAGGCCTAGATACCCCTCACAGTTCTCCTGCTCACACTCCTATTGGCTCACCTCCTCACTCTCCACCCAGACTCATGGCAGGAGTAAATGCTAATCCACCACCTAACCCACCAAATCCACCACCTGTTTGGAGAGCCAGATCACCATTAAACCTGACACCTCCATTACACGACCTACCTCAAGCCTTTGACAAGATGTTGCCCAAGTTCGACCCAAATGAGAAAATACTAGTAGATGATCACCTACAAAGTTTTTACTTGGCAATTGAAGGATTAAGGGCTGGGGAGTATGAATATGTAGTCTACAGACTGTTCCCGTGTACCCTTAAAGGAGCTGCAGCATCATGGTACTTTGGGTTGCCTGCTAATTCTATCCTTGATTGGGATACCTTCGAAAGAATTTTCAGAAGTAAATATGCAACTCAGAAAACTCATGCATCTCTCATGAAAGGGCTATGCGCCTTGAAGAAAGAAAGAAAGGAAAAGGTGCACAGTTTCACACAAAAGTTTGCAGCCTATCTCAAGAATTTTTCTGAAACAGATAAACCTTCAGACAAAGTTCTGATTGAATATTATACTTCAACTTTAGGCCCTGATTTGGCCATGTTTGCCAAAGGTAGGGACAAGCCTTCTTTGACGGAAACCTATGAAGAGGAAGAAGTAGTGGAAGCTGAAAGAGAAAGTATCGAATATTATCCAAAACAGTCAGGAGAGAAAGGTACAGGAAGGAAAGCCTTATTGTTTACTAAGCCTAAGGAAGAGAAATTGCCAGATTATGAAAATATGGCAAAAATGATGCAGAAGCTTTCCAACAAAATCATAGATCTGGAGAAAGAGAAGGAAACACAAAAGTTTTATAAGCCATATTATAAGAAAAGAGAGGATAACCATCAGTCTCAACCTCCTCCTCACAATACTGCATCTATGAATTTAACAAAGACAAGCATGGACAATTTTTGCACTTTCCACCAACAGCCGCACTCTGAAAAGAATTGTCCTCAATGGATAAATTCGATGACGTTGGTCATGAATCAGCTGTTGGATTCTAGATTAACAGAAGATGGAGATGAAGAGAGAAAAGAGAATACTACGTCAACAAAGGAACCAGAAGAGGAAACCATGGTTTTGTGGGATTCTGTTTCATTATTTGATGCTGAAGAGGAAAAGAATCTGGGCTACAAGGACGTCATGGAAACCAATGTGGCAACAAGGAGCCAAGGGCCAATTAAAGAAAACAGTCTCATTCTACCAAAGATCAAAAGGCTGTAAAGAAATGTAAAGAAATTTCAAAATAAATCCTTAGCTGATAAGATTCCAGAATTCACTATTACCAACCAAGATTCGAAGCAGAATAATACGTTGGCTAGGCCAAAGGAAGAAAAGATGAATGATGATAAACCTCATCCCATTGGGCAGCCGATGGATTATGACATCGTGGAGGATTTAAAGAAGGTAAAGGCGAATGTTCCACTATTCGAAATGTGTAAAGTGTTGCAGCAAAAAGAAAGACTATTGAAAGCACTTGAAGCATCGGATGAGAAGCTGCCCACTGACAATCAACCTCAGGAAGAAGAAGAAATTGGAGAAACCAGCGTTGGAGGTAAGTCTAAAAGCAAACATCCACCTTTCCTCCTCACATTTGAAATTTTTAATCATAATGTGCACAATTGTCTGGTAGACTCAGGGGTGTCAGTAAATGTCATGCCAATATCAGTCTGTAAAAAGATCAATGGGCAGCCTAAGCCATCCACGTGGAGGGTTGTTCAGTTGGATAGGACGGATGTAAAGGTAATTGGTGAGATGGAAGATGTCCTAGTCTGTATAGCATCAAATGATAAAGTGTGCCAAGTCATTAATATTATGGTGGCTGATATACCAGACACTTACGGTCTTGTCCTGAGCAGAGATTGGTCGACCAAACTAAATGGATATTTTTCCTCGGATTGGTCACATCTGTGGTTTCCATACAAGGGAAGTCCGAACCAGATTAAGATTTTAAGGGAGCCTCACATGAGATACAATGTTACTCAATTGAATGAGAAGAATGAACCAGTGGATTCTATATTGGGAAACTATTTTATTGAGTTGGAAGCAATAAATTACCAAGCAGAAGAAGCCAGCAACACATCAGACACTCAGCCTGATCTCCTTCGATTCTCACAGGCTGATGAGATTGACTGTAAAATAGTAGACTTAGTAGTAGGAATAGATTCACATTCAATAGTTAGTGATTTTTGGACTTTGTTTTTTGATGGCTCTAAGACATTAAAGGGGTCAGGGGATGGCTGTGTCCTGATCGACCCCCAGAAGAATAAACATTTTCTTGCATGTAGATTAGAGTTTGAATGTACTAACAATACAACTGAGTATGAAGTGCTGGTGCAGGGCTTGAGGAAAGCGATTGAATTAAAGGTAAGTAATTTAAAAGTTTTTGGAGATGCTGAAATTATTGTGAAACAAATCCGGAATCAAATACATTGTGTTTCCCCTCACTTGAAAGTTTACCAAAATGAGGTATGGGACCTGCTTAAACATTTTAATGCATTCAATATTATTTCAATTCCAAGACTTAAAAATGCAGCAGCTGACTTGTTGGCCACATCAGCCGCTAGGCTCGTACCCACTAATAATCGATGCTCTGTCGAATTACTTTTCAGGCCCTCAGTACCGGATATGATCACCAACATGCGATTGTTCGACAATGATCAGCAGATAATAGAATGCTTAACAAATGACGAGGTGTTCAAAGGGGCGATTACAGATGATGAAGAACACCAGGCTGAGATGAAATATGACAATTTCATCCCTAAAGGAGTCAGAACGTTGGAAAGAATGTTCGATTTAAATGAAAAGTTCAGAAGACCAGCCAACGTGAAGACCCACAGCTCATCTCTACAGTTCGAGCTGATAAATTTAGGGACTGAGATGAATTCCAAATTTGTGAATCTCGGCAAATGTTGTTCACTTGTAGAAAGAGACAAATTCGTTAGTCTATTTAAACAATATAAAGATGTTTTCGCATGGACATACGAAGGATTTGAAAACATATGACACCAGCATCATCAAACATGTCATTCCCATCAAAGCTGGTGTCAAGCCATATCAGCAACCTTTAAGGAAAATGCATCCAAAATTGGAACCGCTGATTCAGAGTGAAGTGAAGAAATTATTGGATGTTAGAATCATTTTTAAGGTCAGACACTCGGAGTGGGTATCAAATCTGGTACTAGTGAGAAAAAAATCTGGAGAAATCAGATTATGCATGGATTTCAGAAATCTAAACCGCGCTTCCAACAAAGATAACTATCATGTGCCACCCATGGAGCAATTGCTGCAAATGGTCTCAGGTTCTGAACTATTTTCGTTATTAGACGGTTTCTCTGGCTACAATCAAGTATTAGTAGCCGAAGAAGACAGATTGAAGACCATGTTCAGGACCAAATGGGGAACCTTTTCCTACAGGAGAATGCCCTTTGGGCTTATAAATGCTGGAGCAACATTTTAGAGGGCTATGGACATAGCTTTCCGCGGATTGATTGGCTGAAATGCTGTAGTATACCTTGACGATATTACAATATTCTCGAAGAGAAGAGGAGAGCACGCATTTCACTTAAGGCAAATTTCCGAACGTTGTCGAAAATATGACATCTCACTTAATCCTAAGAAGTGTGTGTTCGCTGTCACGGAGGGAAAGTTGCTAGGTCACATAGTTTTGAAGAAAGGAATCTCTATAGATCCAGAAAGAATTAAGGATAGTGAACAAATCCCCTTGCCCCATAATAAAAAGGGGATGCAATCATTCATGGGAACGATAAACTTCGTGCGAAGATTTGTGCCTGATTTTGCTCAGATTGTCAAGCCGTTGCAGCAGATGGTAAAGCAAAATGCACTATTCAAGTGGACTGAAATTGAGAAGAGCGCGTTCAGCAAAATCAAAACTGCTGTTGCACACGCACCCTCCCTGAAAAGCCCAGATTTTGACAAAGATTTTATCTTGTATACCTTTGCATTCGATGATTCACTAGCAGCTGTGCTCACCCAAAAGGAAGATGGGGGGGATGAATTCCCAATATCCTTTATGAGTACTGGTCTACAAGGGGATGAATTAAACTACCCAGCCATTGATAAGCAATATTACGTTGTGTTCAAAGCAATAAAGCAATTCATGCCTTATATTTTAAAAAATAGAACCAAGGTGATCGTCCCCTACCCAGCTGTAAGGTCTCTTCTTGTACATAAGGAGTTAGGAGAAAGAAGAGGCAACTGGGTAACATCTCTTCAAGAGTATGACCTTGAGTTCAAGCCAGCATCTATAGTTAAAGGACAAGGGTTGTGCAAACAGATGACTAAAAATAAAAAAAATGAAGTACACGCCTGGGAAGATGAAGTCGAATTACATGTAATGGAGGTATGTCCTTTGTTTACAGCTCCCGAGTCTTGGTATAGAGACCTTGTGCATTACCTGTAGGCCGGGATGTTTCCAGAACATTGGAGTTCCAAGCAAAGAAGGGCGATGCGTCTTAAATCAGCCTCCTATCAACTTGTTGAAGGAGTATTATTCAGAAAGAATTATGACGGGGTTCTTCTCAGATGCTTAGAAAAGGAAGATGCGAAGAAAGTAATGTCAGAGTTGCATGACGGTCCTGCTGGGGGACATTATTCAGGAGATACTATAGCCCACAAAATCCTCAGGGCAGATTACTATTGGCCTACGCTGTTCAAAGATGCACACGCACATGTCAGGAAGTGTGATATTTGCCAAAGGTGTAGTGGGAGACAACCTAAAGCAGCAACACCCTTAAAGCCTGTAATGATCACAGAACCATTCGAGCAATGGGGGATGGATATTGTTGGAGAAATAAAACTGAATTCCTCTCTACAGCACAAGTACATTCTGACCGCGACTGATTATTTCACTCGCTGGGTCGAAGCTATCCTGCTGCGCAAGATAAATGAAGACGATGTCATAAGCTTCCTACAAGATCATATCATGACCAGGTTTGGAGTTCCAATTTCGTTAGTCTTTGATAATGCTAAGTACTTTTCATCAATTAAATTGACTGCATTTGCTCATGATAAAGGGATAAAATTGCATTATTTTGCTAATTATTATCCACAAGGAAATGGCTTGGCTGAATCCTCTAACAAAAATCTGATTAGAATTTTAAAGAAGACTGTAATAGAAAACCAGAGGACTTGGCATGCAGCGCTACCAAATTCCCTTTGGGATGATAGAGTCACCCCCAAGTCTTCGATTGGAGTGTCTCCATATACCCTTGTCTACAGTAAAGAAGCCATCCTTCCTCCCAATATCATGCTTCCTTCTTCCATAATAGCAAGAATCTAGAGGGTCGGATGATGAAGTTTTGTAAATAAAGATATATAATCTCCTGAAAGCAGAAGAGGCTAGATCTAAAGCCAAAGAGCGCTTTAAGCAACATCAGGAGGTAATAAAGAGATGGTTCAACAAACATAAGGCTGGAACAAAAGACTTTGAGGTAGGTGATTTGGTTCTCAAATGGGATCACCCCCATGATGAGAAAGGAAAGCATACTAAATTCCAATAGTTGTGGGTAGGCCCTTTTCAGATTGCAGCAAAGCTCGGCCCTTCTACTTATAAGTTACAAGATCTACAAGGGTGGGAAGAGAACTTACTAGTTAATGGTTTAGTTCTCAAGCCTTATTTTTCCTGAGTCTCGTTGAGTTCTTCTGTCTTGTATATAAATAATCTGTTTGGCTGTCTTTTGAGTCATGTTTTTTCAGTTTGTTTTAGTTTGTTTTTCTTGATTCCAATAAAGGGAACGAACTTGCGGTTGCATGGAGAACATCAAAATGTTTGGGAATGATCAACATTTTGGGTCTCGGAATGTGTGTTGCTAAAAGAACTTCTTCCAGTTTAGCAGTTTTCTCGAATAAGCTCTGTGTGCATTGAAGTCCTGCTTAACCCCTGTGAAATAAACCGAATTCGAAGAGTCTGGAATACTATGTTGAGGCTCCATCTACATCACACTTAAAATTTTCTAAGCAGCGACAGCAGAGGACCCATGGAAAGGAGCAAAGTGAACAGTATATTAAATATAAATGATCCCATGCCAAGAAACGGATCCCAAAAGGCAAATAGGAGTAAAAAAACTCCTATGCAAGCATCATACATCAAAGCAGATGCTGAATCATAAGTACTAAATTGCCGAAAGATCCTCTCTGTCCGTGAGCTGAAACATGAAGCACACCGCTCACACAAAAGGACACTATGGGATAGAGGATCCTGAATTAAAATTCAGTAAGAAAGACATGCAGGAGGACTCACATGAAAAGGGACAAAAGCCCAAAAGCACAAAAAGTGCTAAAGTGGCATGGGAATGAGGAACAAACGAATATTTCTGTTTACCATATGCTACAACCCTATGGTGTCCAAGCTATCTGCTACCCGAAGACAAAAGTAATAATGAAACTCATCCTCTGGCCTCAACAGAGTTATCTGGACTTGAAAATCTTGGTTTCCACTCTCCCAAATTGGACTATCATCAATGATTAAAGGTACACACTTCGGTCATTTGAGAAACCCGGATAGCTGGAAGAATTCAATAGATGTATTTATTGTTAAATAGTCTGTCAATCAAAGAACAATCGCCCAGA
The DNA here is from genome assembly GCA_001517045.1 of Pseudotsuga menziesii. Classification (NCBI taxonomy): domain Eukaryota; kingdom Viridiplantae; phylum Streptophyta; class Pinopsida; order Pinales; family Pinaceae; genus Pseudotsuga; species Pseudotsuga menziesii. The sequence goes on from LPNX010447613.1 coordinate 160,148, forward strand.
GATCTAGGTTCACTAGGTAATCGCCAATTGTTGCAGCTGCAACAATTTTTCCCCAAATTTCTTAAATTTTGGGCCCCTCCTCATGATTTAGCGTTGTTTTAATCGTTGGATCCTATGGATTTTGGTCATGTTTAATTTTGGATGATTCTAAAGATTAACTCTCGCCCTGGTTTTGCAAATCTGATTGTGATGGAAATTGTTGCGGGTTGCAGTTTTATTTGCTTGTCGATTGGATCAAGTTTCTTTGTTTTGGGTCATTGTTTCAGAGGTGAAGCCAGTTTTTTTCCGTTGTTGAAATTCGAGGGCTGTCCAAAATACTTAAATCATTTTTATACATCGGACGTCGAAAATATGTTTGATCGGAGGCCATTATCTTTTCGCTTTCGCTGTTGCGGCTCTCAAAACAGCTTAGCACCCGAAGTGCAAAGCGCCCCGACTGCCGATGTGTATTAGTCTTTTAATCACGTACCTGTAGCTTTTTTCTCTTCCTCCGTTGCGGATGGGAAAGTCATTTGGCTTCCGATGTAATGTCTTCCGACTTCCGCTTAAGCTTTTCCTGCATGCAATGTGCGTGTCTTTAGCCTTTCTCTTCCGCCGTTGCGGCTACGCAAGGTTTTTTGCTTCTGATGTCAATGTCTTTCGACCTTCGATTGAGAGTCTTCCCTCCCTCAGGTCTCGTGTCCCTAACTTTTCGCTTCCGCCGTTGCGGCTCTCAAATCAATTTGCCACCCAAAGTGAAAAGTGCTCCGCTGTCGATGCCGGTTACTTGTTCGTTTTCTTTTCCTTTCCCGTCGACGGATTGGTCTACCCTGTCGACGTCAGTATTTTGAGCCACTGAAGAGTTTCCTGTTGAGCGTCGTTGGCTAGATTTGTCAAGCCTGTAGATGGACGAAGTAGTATAAGTGGTGCACCTGGCCATTTCTTGTGAATTAGCCGCTTTAATTGATTTAATTTGACGTTTCATTTTAGCATGCAATCGCGGTGAATGATGCACGATTGATCAATTGCAGAAAAATCCAAAAGAATGCTCATATTTCCGCGGCGCGAAGACACAGATGGGAGACAGGAACTCAAGGGACACAAGCTGAGGAAAAGACAAAATGGATGGCGACAAAGGATAGACCCAAAAGATCTATCCGTTACTAATCAGATCATGAACGCATACAGAAAATAAGATGAGAAGATGAAGCGTTCGAGGGACGGGAAAAGTCACACGTTTGGGGGGAGCCCAAACGATCTGCTTTTGTAGTTTAAATATGGAAAAGTTAGAACTTAGGAGGGACTTTTTCCCTGGAAAAACTTGTAAACCATTTGCTTGTAAGAGGAACTATTTCGTTTTACAATCAGAAACTGCAACTTTTGCCTGCTGGAGAAAGCGAAATGTGGAATGTATCAATGTGATTAAATGAACAATGTTGAAGGGGAACTATTTTGTTTTCAGCTGTGTTTCATTAACTGTGAGAGTGTTTAACTTCTTGATCCTATGTTTTTGTTGAATGTTCTTCAGTATATTTTTATGATGTTTTCCACTGTGAGTAATAAATGTTGTTCATAAACAATTAGCTATCTGGTTGTTCAAATATCTGTAATCGTTCATGTGTCTTGAAAGAAGTATCAGCTATCTGTAACTCTTCATAATGCATGTACAAAATATATTACTCACCAATGAATGATAATTCTGCTCCCTAGGGATAGTTTAGGTAGCTAGTTTAATTTCTTGTTGTATGTGATTTAGATGCTTGTGAATGCTAAGACGACAGGTAAGAACCTGCGCATCACGTTGTGACTGCTCCTTGCATCTTATCACCCTGCATGGTTAATTAGGCACTTGCATATCATACTTAAGTCAAAAAATACAAAAATACACAGTGGACCGGGCCGCAACCGGTAAAGCCCTTGTTTTTTGTTTCTTTGACCTACGGTAGCCGGACCACAAAACGGACGGATTCCCCATACCAAACAGTCACGGGCTAGTTGGGAATGTTGACTGGGGAGAATCCCTTACTGTTGTTGCCTGCGAATTCCCGGGCCTCAACACCTCCATAGTAAGATCGGAAATCCTTCTTTATGACCACATGGCTTTTCCTGGAATAGCGTTGGGATCTCCATAAATTCTCGTTTGCAACAAGTGACCTCTCTCAATATTGGCACAGAATATATATTTATTCTCCATTTTTTTTGGCTCACTTCAATGTTACACTTGTTTTTCTCGCTTACCCGCTAACAACTACCTTAACAACGTATTATTGCACCTTCCTTGAGGCAATTGCTAGTCTAGTTTATATGAACAAACCAAAAAGACATAAAATCTATATTTCTTTAAATTATGCTTTGCCAAAGAGGGACCGCCTTTATATACTTTGCCATTTGGGCAAGGATATCTTAACCGGTATGACCTAAATCTTCTGAGGTCATCTCATACACGAAATTTGCAATATATTTTAACATAAAAATATTGAAATCTAACTGTGGAGGAGGCATTCTAGTTGTCTACGAGAAAGCATACATGTTCGGAAACGTAAAACACGGAAGATCTAAAATAGCATTACTTTTTAAACTTTAAGTAGTCACATCGAAGTATTATTGCCCACTATTATACTATAATAGCTTTGCCTTTTAAACTTTAAACAGTCACATCGAAGTGTTATTGCCCAAGCGCTACTATTATATTATAATGACATGCTCCTTGAAGCCAGAGTTAGCGATTTTACATAGGTTTAATACACTTCAAGCTCAAGCCTCCCCAAATAGGCGAGGAGCTCCGTATTTGTGAGGACACGTAGCCTTAAGAGGAAATGTCCCCACACCTACCTTAAAATAAGACGGATTGGTTATCCCTATCTAGGTAGGCTTTGGGTTTGTCAAAGTTGTAATAGTATATGTATATCTGCAACTTTTAAAGTTATATTGCTTTGAGTTAAGTGAAAGTAAGTTGCCTAACCCTAACTCGTGGAACACGTATATTACTTTGGAATTTGGACTCTCTATATTACTTTGGAGTTTGGACTCTAGCAAACTATAAGATATGTATATTACCAATCAATGAATGCAATAGGGATTATGCCATCATGGGAGCTAGACAACTCAAATTGGTCATTGTTGCATAAATTTGTATTTAAATTTTGCAAGACAACTCAAATTGGTCATGTTACCTCTCACCATCATAGAGACTTGCATGAACTTTTAAAAGTATAAAACCATCCAATGACAACAAATTTTATTCCTTGCAACTTAAGTGGGTTTCACGACTTAAAAGTTGATTGATGATTTCTAATTAAAAACTTTAGAGGTGATGTATACACATTCATTATTTATAATTGTAATGGTATATAGTATTGAATACTATATATTATAATAATAATTATAACAAGTGAAATTATGAGGAAAGTTGTTTAATAGCTATTTATATAGTGTAATAAGTGAAATTATCAGAAAAGTGGTTTAATGTCTGTTTAATGTCTATTTTTAAAAAAATAGTTGATTTATAATTGTAATGGTATATAGTATTGAATACTATATATTATAATAATAATTATAGCAAGTGAAATTATGAGGAAAGTTGTTTAATAGCTATTTATATATTATAACAAGTAAAATTATCAGAAAAGTGGTTTAATGTTTATTTTAAAAAAAATAATAGTTATAAGTATTTTGTTTTGTAAAAAATAATTATTAGATTTTTATTATTTAGTTTAGTATATTTTTATTGTTTAGTTGAATAGATTTGAGATGATTCATAAAATGATTGACCATTAAAATAAAGTTTTCCAATTGGAAAATTGGGTACATCCTTTTAAGAAATGTATCTACGTTTGAAGAAGAGTTTTGTTTGAGTTGAAATAAATATAGTTATGTATTGCTCGTAATAATATATTTGATATATTTAATACAAACCAAAGTGTGTGTTTATTATGAGATTATTTTTCTTTACTATAAGAGGTTAGTTAGAGACTGTTTAAAGAATTTATTTTAGCAGGTTACATTTTAGTGGGTCAATGCCTTGAATCAAGGACAACAATAATGACCATAGTTTATCGTCTTTAAAGTTGATTGATGATTTCTAATTAAAAACTTTAGAGGTGAATTGTACACATTCATGATTTATAAATGTAATGGTATATAGTATTGAATACTATATATTATAATAATAATTATAACAAGTGAAATTATGAGGAAAGTTGTTTAATAGCTATTTATATATTATAACAAGTGAAAGTATCAGAAAAGTGGTTTAATGTCTATTTTTAAAAAAATAGTTGATTTATAATTGTAATGGTATATAGTATTGAATACTATATATTATAATGATAATTATAACAAGTGAAATTAGAGAAAAGTTGTTTAATAGCTATTTATATATTATAACAAGTGAAATTATCAGAAAAGTAGTTTAATATATATTTTTTAGAAATGGTAGTTATAAGTATTTTGTTTTGTGTAAAAAAAAATTAAATTATTAGATTTTTATTATTTAGTTTCCTATATTTTAATTGTTTAGTTGAGTAGATTTGAGATGATTCATAAAATGATTGACCATTAGAATAAAGTTTTCCAATTGGAAAATTGGGTACATCCTTTTAAGAAATGTACCTACATTTGAAGAAGAGTTTTGTTTGAGTTGAAATAAATATAGTTATGTATTGCTCGTAATAATATATTTGATATATTTAATACAAACCAAAGTGTGTTTATTAGGAGATTATGTTTCTTTACTATAAGAGGTTAGTTGGAGAGTGTCTAAAGAATTTATTTTAGCAGGTTAGATTTTAGTGGGTCAATGCCTTGAATCAAGGACAACAATAATGAAAATAGTTTATTGTCTTTAATTATAATCAACCATAGGAGTTAGGGAGTTATTAGTGGTTAAGGCACATTAATGCATTGGTTGGTTAATGGTTAAACGGTTTGTGAGGTAGTGTATCAATCATGAGGGCATATGTTGCTTAGCTAGTTAATTATGAGGGGCTTAGTATGTAGTGGTTAATTTTATTTTCTATTAATGATTTAAGAGATATAAAGGATTAGGTATTAGGGGGTTCATGGTTGTGAGTTGGGTTAGTGGGTTACTCTCTCACGTTTGACTTAAATTTAGAGGGTTAATGTTGATCTAATGACTTTGTGGTCAAATATGATGAATTAATTAAAGGGTTAGTGATTCAAAGGTTAGAGGCTAGTGGGATAATGGATTAACAATTAGATCCTCGAGCTAGTGGTGTTAGGTTTTATTAGGTAAGTTGATCAAAGGTTAAGGATTATAGTGTTTAATTTAATGAAGGTTAGGATCCTCGAGCTTGAATGAATTCAAATGTGAAAGAAGGTTGCAGAAGAGAGAGGCAATTTATTGTAAACTGATCAAAATATTCATGGAAAAATTTCACTCAAATGAGGCAAAATTGGAAGAATAACATTACATGCATTAATTAGTAACATGTGTATAATACAATGATGTTACAATAAGGAGAATTTGGATCTACTAGGTATGATTTGAATTGCCTAACTTGGGCTGATTCCAGATAACTCTAACTGTGGAAAAACACCACTAGAGACTCACTAATGGAACTCCAACTGACTAAATCACTTCACATTCAGTTAATTGACCGAGTTAGGTCAACAAAGGCACCCTACTTCATCAAATCATGCAAAATGGAGCTATGATGACCGAAAGTGAACTAAGTGTGGTTGATCGGAGCATGACTGAACATAGACTAGGGACACCTGTTGGTGACTGCTGCTGGCACTAAGTGCGGGTTCCTAAATTATAGGGATTTCTCTCTAGAGATCCCAAACTCATGTAAACTGGTGCAGTAGGTGGTAGGCGACACTCAGATGAGTCCCCCATGGCACTAGTGAGGTGGCATCAGACTCCTAAGTTAGGAAATGGAATTTAGAATATGGTAGTCCAGGGAGGATTAATTAATAATCCTAACACCCCCCCTTAATCCTAACTTGGATAACCTGAGCCTTGAAAACTAAGACCAAAGGTCACTGTAATACCCCCATGACATTGCTTTTATTTTCATGTTTTGAAAATAAATTTTATTATGTAATGAGTTATGAAACTCAAATGACATTTGCACAACAAAACATTTTATTTATTTATTATATAAAGAAAATGACACTTGACGAACTCAACTACATGAGGGGACACCAACCATGGCACCAAAGAACATGTGTAAGAAATCTAGAGTGATTGATACCAATCAAATCCAATCCAAAACTCAACAACCAGACAAGATCCTAAATCATAGAGATTTAGGGATACGATTAGAGATTTGATTGGGATGGCATAAGACCTGGGCAAAGCTATTTATATGAGTGCACTAGAATAGCATGGGTCGTCATTGTAATGTCCTCTTCCAATTAGGCCTTGAGGCCCAAAACCGCTAACCTATGTGATTCCTGTGGGTTTGAGCGGTTACTGACAGCTAGGGAATCAGCTGAGGACTAATGCCATCCATAGAAGATCTAGGGCATCATCATTTGGTCAAGAAGGGCCACCAAGGCCAAAGGCCACCTTCGTGCATGCCATCCAAGCATTATTTAATGATGCATGCACTATTTAAGTCTCCATCCACATGCATGCAAGTCAACGACAAACTAGAAGATAAAGTGACCTAATTAGGTCAAAGATTAGGTTTTGCGCAGTTGAAATTTATAAATAGAGGATAAAGCGAGAGGAGACTTCACTTTTTATTATGATTATTTTGGGAGCTCTTGGATAGCAGCACAACGTGCAGCACAACAGTCAGGGTTAGAGACGGAGTCTTCAGCTAACAGTATTTCGGCAGTGAAACATCTGCCCTAGTCTTATTCAGGGTAAGCCATACTGGTTCACCACTTGTCCTTCATGCATTCATCAGTTAGCTAGCATATGGTATAGATCGTTGCAGGGACACATGTGTAGCCGAAAAGGGGGGGTTTTCAGCCAGAAAGCCCTAATCAGCTGTGGGGCCTTCAGATCTCAGTTTCCTTTCGAAACTCAGGCACCATTCTCATCATCAACATCATACTCCAGTATTCGGTGATTATCAGATCCCTCCGTGCTCATCTAGAACAGTTATCAGCAGTTTCGGGATTCCAGAGGCGTGAGCAGCCGTCTCTGAGAGGCAAGTCGCTATCCTTCCTAGAGGACTCAGAAATCACTCTTGTATCAGGCATTCTCTCCGGCACAGAAAGGCTATCAGCCCCACAAATATACAACTCCATCGGACACCTCCTTCCCTGAGGGCGTCATCCTTTTCTAACTGGGCGTCTTGCTGCTAGGGGTTCACCGTAAGCAGAGGAGATCAATTCATCTCCGATCCAGCTCTCAGTGCTTGCATACTTTCTCTGAAGCAGTCTAGCCGGCTTATCAGTGGTAAGTGTTCATTCTATATCACAAACCCTAACCCTAATTTTTCTTATAAAATAGGGATTTTTGCATGGTAGTTTGCATGCCCCAGTTGTATGAGCCTTTTTGCTTAGAAATAGAAAATATCAGGATTTGGGATATTACAATGGTATTAGAGCTGTTTTCTTGGCCAGCTGTGGGCTTAAGAGATAAAAAGTAGATGAATACAGAAGGAGATCCTTTTGTAACCTATAGGAGGAGGAAGAGTAGATACACAGAAGAATTTGAAGATATCCAACTAGAAGATACCAATTCAGACATGGAACAAACAGGTATACATTCAGATAGGGGAAAAGGAACGAGAAAAGAGGAGGATCGGATGGAGTTTCACGGCTTGGTCTCTGCATTGCAAGACTTAGCCAAAGGACAAAAATAAGTCCTCAATGCAATCAACAGACTATCAGCGAAACCGGAAACCGGTATCAACAGTACACCTCCCTCACCGGTAGATCGAGGATCTTCAAGCAGCAGTGGAAAGATGGTGTACACTAACATCCAGAACACTCCGCACATATACAACAGACCTACTATCAGGCCTACCATGCCTCACTTCTTGGCAGATACAGTGGGGGGCCCGGTCATGCAGGTAGAACCTAGCGAGACTTTTGGGGCTTATTTGCAGGAGTACAGAGACTTAGGGGATGAGTTTCATGCTGCCATGTCTTTCTCAGATTTCTACAACATGAAGAGTAGGAACAGGCCCATGAATTTCAACAAGGGTTTCAATCACAACTATGAGCTGTAGAAGACCTTGGGCAGGTTAACCATCCCAAACTTTGATGGGACTCACGGAGGATCAGCGAGAACATGGGTCCAAAAGTTGGATACCTATTTCCAACTCAACCCCATGACAGAGACAGACGCCATTAAGTTGGATACACTTCACCTGGACGGAGAAGCTCACGAATGGTGGTACCATGGATTGGTGACATTGGGTCACAACACCATACATTCTTACGGTGAGTTCACTCAGAAACTCATAGAGAGGTTTGACAGGAAAGATCTAGAGATCCATTTCAGGGAGTTGGCTCAACTCAAGCAGATTGGTAGTACAAAAGATTTTATTTCAGAATTTCAGAGGTTAGCCGTTATGGTAACAGATGTGTCAGAGAGCAGATTGACTATGTTATTCACTGAGGCCCTCATAGAGCCACTACGGGGATGGGTGAAAGCCTACAAACCCCTCACTCTGCAGGATGTTATTAGCAGGGCAAGGGATCTTCAGGATTCAGTGCCCAAAAACAAATTTCCTCTGAAAACCAATTTTCCTGTTAGAGACAAGGACAGGAAACCTTTCCAGCAGGATGTGCCCAAGAAAACTTGGTTAGATGAGGACACTAGGAAAAAATTGAGAAGGAAGAAGCTATGCTTCACCTGTCAAGAACCATGGGTACCAGGACATAGGTGTGCAGGGAAGGCGAAGGCCCACTACATTGAGGTGTATTCAGACAGTGATGAGGACGACGATGAGCAGGAGGCCACAGAAGAGGATTCACACCAGGGTGATACACCAAAGGGATTCATTGCTACATTATCTGGAGTACCAAGATTCCATACTCTCAGGGTCAGGGGAGTAGTACAGGGTCACAGAGTAGGAGTATTGATTGATGGGGGAGCCACTCACAATTTCATTGACTCCACTTGGGTAGCCAAGAGAGGTATTCAGACCGAGAAGTTCGAGGGATTCACTGTAGTAGTAGCCGGGAACTCCAGCATGGAGTGCAACTACTGGATCCCAAAACTGAATGTTGCCTTAGGTAACTATCAGATGACAGACTCTTTCTATGTAGTGGATGTAGCAGATACTCATGTGGTATTGGGTGTTCAGTGGCTTTATTCTATAGGGAAATACACTACCGACTACAGGGAAATGGAAATGAAGTTTCAGGGGCCAAATGGCAAAAGGGTAGTTTTGAGGGGCATGAACACTTATCCCCCAAAACCGGTCTCATCACAGAAAATGGAGGCAGTGCTCTGACAGGATGATATAGAATGGGCTACAGAATGTTTGGTCACCTTCAGGAAGCCCCGAGAGACCAGCACACAACACCCAAGTGACATTCAAGCCTTGCTACAGAAACATGAAAAGGTTTTTCGGGACCTTCCATCAGGTAGACCACCAGACTGAGGTTTTGAACACATCATCGAGCTGGAGGAGGGAACACAAGCAGTTATCACCACTCCTTACCGGCATCCCAAAAGGTACAAGGATGAAATTGAGAAAACCATCAAAGAATTACTGGAGCTTGGACATATTCGGCCCAATTCTAGCCCCATTTGCATCCTCAGTAGTACTGGCTAAGAAGAAGGATGGTACACTGCGAATGTGCATCGATTATCGAGCACTTAACAAAAAGACCATTAAGAACAGGTATCCAATTCCCAGAATTGACGAACTCATGGATGAGCTTCGGGGAGCTCAATACTTCTCCAAGATCGATCTTCGCTCGGGGTACCATCAGATCAGGGTAAGGGACCAGGACATCTCCAAAACAGCTTTCCGCTGTCATTATGGTCACTATGAGTTTTTGGTCATGACCTTCAGACTTACCAATGCTTCGGCCACTTTCCAGTCATGCATGAACCACACCTTCCGAGCATAGCTATGTAAATTTTTTCTTGTATTCTTTGATGACATCCTGATTTACAACAAAACCTGGGAAGAACATCTGAAAAACCTGGACGAAACATTGAGTATTTTAGAAGAGCATTCTCTATATGCAAAAATGTCCAAGTGTGAGTTTGGCATGAAGGAAATGCTGTACTTAGGACACATAATCAATGCAGAAGGAGTATAGGTTGACATGGAGAAAATCCGAGCTATCAGAGATTGGCCTGCGCCAAAAAACAGTTATAGAGTTGAGAGGATTCCTAGGTCTGTGTACTTATTACCGTCGGTACGTTAAGGGATTCTCCCAATTTGCAGCACCCCTCATAGATCTCACCAAGAAAGGAGCGTTCACTTGGACAGACTTAGCACATAAAACTTTCGAGGAGATGAAGGTTATTATGAGTTCTTGTCCAGTTCTAGCATTACCAGACTTCTCACAACCTTTTGTGGTAGAATGTGATGCCTCAGGGGAAGGGTTAGGAGCAGTGTTGATGCAGAATCATCACCCTATTGCATTTGAGAGTTGTAAACTGAAGAACTACGAGCGCCATTACTCCATATATGACAAGGATATGCTGGCCATCTTGCATGCTCTCACAAAATTCAGACAGTACCTGGTGGGCAGTAAGTTCAAAATCAAAACCGATCATAAAAGCCTAAAGTATTTCCTGGAGCAGAAGGAACTGAATGAGTGACAGCATAAATGGGTCAGCAAGGTACAAGCCTATGATTTTGAGATCGAGTATGTGAAAGGTAAGACTAATGTAGTAGCTGATGCATTATCCAGGCGTCCAACCCCATTATCTCTCAGTAGTATATCCACGGATTGGAGGGCACTTCTCTCAGTGGAATACTCCAAAAATAAATTTGCTTGCGAATTATTGGACGGGCAAATTCAGGATGACAGGTATAGGATTGTGGATGACATCACCTATTACAAAGACAGAATATACCTCGTTCCAGAATCCACATTGAGGAAAAAGATCATTCAGGCAGCCCACGATTCTCCTTTATCAAGGCATCAAGGTTTCTTAAAGACCTACAGGCATATCAGAGAGAGGTTCTCATGGAAGGGCCTCAAGGGGGAGATTATGCAGCATGTCTGGGAATGTAGCATCTGTCAACAGAACAAGATCGAGAACACCCATCCAGCAGGGTTACTCCAGCCACTACCGATTCCAGAACAGAAGTGGGAAAGCATCTCCATGGACTTTATTACAGGCTTGCCCAAGGTCCAAGGGCGAGATTGTTTATATGTAGTAGTTGACAGACTGACCAAGTTTGCACATTTCTTCTCGATATCATCAGACTACTCGGCAGCTCAAGTAGCTGAGTTATTCTTCAGGGAGGTCTTCAGGTTACACGGGTTACCTAAGACCATTGTCAGTGATCGGGATAGTAGATTCATAGGTGCCTTCTGGTAGGAACTGTTCAGATTGGTGGGGACTGAACTGGCTACTAGTACGAGTTATCACCCCCAGAGTGACGGAAAAACAGAAATAGTCAACAAGTGGATCGAAGGATATCTAAGGAATTATGTAGCAGGGCAGCAGCGAACCTGGATCAAATGGCTACACCTAGGGGAGTATTGCTACAACACTACTTATCACATGTCTATTAGGATGATCCCTTTTAAGGCATTATATGGTTATGAGGCCTTGGACTATGCAGATTTGGCATTTAGAGACAGTAGGGCTCCTAAGGCTAAGGATTGGATACAGGACAGTTAGGACATCCTGAAAGTATTGAAAGAGAATTTACAAGCAGCCCAGAATCAACAAAAGATGTATGCCGACAAACACAGGATTGAGCGGAGCTTTGAGGTAGGGGATTTAGTTTACTTAAGGCTCCAGCCTTACATACAGTATTCACTTAAAAATAAAGGAGCAGAGAAGTTAAAACCCCGCTTCTATGGACCCTACAAAATAATTCGGAAGGTGGGAGAGGTGGCATATGAACTAGAACTTCCCGAGGAAAGCAAAATTCACAATGTGTTCCATGTATCTAGTCTGAAGAAGACCCTTGAGCAACACATTGCTCCATCCAACGAACTGACCCCTTTAGATGATGAAGGACTACTGACACTGATTCCTGAACGGATCATACAGACTAGAGAGAGGAAGCTCAGGAACAGAATAATTAGGGAATACTTAATTCAATGGAAAGAACTACCGCCAGAGGATGCCACCTGGGAAGGTGAACAGGTATTGCAGCATCCCAATTTGAAGTTGCTTGAGGACAAGCAATCTCGAGTGGGGAGGACTGTAATGTTCTCTTCCAATTAGGCCTTGAGGCCCAAAACGGCTAACCTATGTGATTCCTGTGGGTTCGAGCGGTTACTGACAGCTAGGGAATCAGCTGAGGACTGATGCCATCCACAGAAGATCTAGGGCATCATCATTTGGTCAAGAAGGGCCACCAGGGCCAAAGGCCACCTTCGTGCATGCCATTCAAGCATTATTTAATGATGCATACACTATTTAAGTCTCCATCCTCATGCATGCAAGTCAACGACAAACTAGAAGATAAAGTGACCTAATTAGGTCAAAGATTAGGTTTTGCGCAGTTGAACTTTATGAATAGAGGATAAAGCGAGAGGAGACTTCACTTTTGATTATGATTATTTTGGGAGCTCTTGGATAGTAGCACAGCGTGCAGCACAGCAGTTGGGGTTGGAGACAGAGTCTTCAGCTAACATGATTTTGATAGTGAAACATCTGCCCTAGTCTTATTCAGGGTAAGCCATACTGGTTCACCACTTGTCCGTCATGCATTCATCAGTTAGCTAGCATATGGTATAGATCATTGTAGGGACACGTGTGCAGCCGAAAAAGGGGGGTTTTCAGCCGGAAAGCCCTAATCAGCTGTGGGGCCTTGAGATCTCAGTTTCCTTCCGAAATTCAGGCACCATTCTCATCATCAACATCATACTCCGGTACCCGGTGATTATCAGATCCCTCCGTGCTCATCTGAAACAATTATCAGCAGTTTCGGGATTCCAGGGGCGTGAGCAGCTGTGTCTCAGAGGCAAGTCACTATCCTGCCTAGAGGACTCAGAAATCACTCTTGTATCGGGCATTCTCTCTGGCACGGAAAGGCTATCAGCCCCGCAAATCCGCAGCTCCATCAGACACCTCCTTCCCTGAGGGCGTCATCCTTTTCTGACTAGGTGTCTTGCTGCTAGAGGTTCACCGTAAGCAGAGGAGATGAGTTCATCTCCGATCCAGCTCTCAGTGCTTGCATACTTTCTCCGGAGTAGTCCAGCCAGCTTATCAGTGGTAAGTGTTTATTCTATCTCACAAACCCTAACCCTAATTTTTCCTATAAAATAGGGATTTTTGCATGGAAGTTTGCATGCCCAGTTGTATCAGCCTTTTTGCTTAGAAATAGAAAATATCGAGATTTGGGATATTACAGCCGTGTTGTGCATGGGGAAAACGATTGCTGAGTACATGTGTTGAGCTTTTTTCTATTTTATAAGTCCATCGTGAAAACTTGCTACGGACTCGAGGATTGAGTGCCACGAGGAAGTTACTTGCTGTTCTAGTGCATGGTTGGTGATCCAGCTCGGGGGTGGAGCGGAGAAAACCGTTGAGTTGCTGCTTCCTATGGTTGGGAGGAGTTGATTCTCCAAGTGTGTTTTTCCCTCGATTCAAGTAAGTAGATTTGATTTATTTTCTGATATACTTCAGCATGACTTATGGTTGTTTGCGTACCAATGAAATGAATGGTAAATGGGCTATTGCTAAATCTTTAAATTGTACTTTATGAAACTATGATCTATGTGTATTTGGTTGAAATCATGTATCTAGTAGCTACAAGTTTCTTTAAATCTAACGAAACCTTTTGGAAGAAATCATAGAAATATTGGTTTAAATTGTTACATAGAGGTTATGTGAATGAATTGATTCTTAATTAGTCTTTCGTTTAAATTGTCTTATGGTGGTTTCATCAATAGTCTTTCTAAAAATTTCTTTTGCATGATTAATAAAATATTTTGATAGCTAAAACAAACCCTTTGTTTATGTTGTTTTTGGATTATTTAGAATTTTGTGATGTTTTGTTTATAGAGTTGTTACAATATGGTATCATAGCATGGTTCAAACACTAGGACCATAAGCTCATTATTTTATTTAAAAAAAAAGCTAATATTTGTTATTTTATTGACTGCTAATTAAATCTAGAAAGTACACCAGTTCTCTTTCCCCCGTGTGGTGATTTTTTTTTCTCTCTTACCATCAATTTCTGACCGGGTTATCAAATTGTAAATCTCTGATGTTCTCTTGTTTCCTGCCATCTTTGCCATCTTTGGGACTGCGTTTTCCTCCCCTTGGCTGGTTAATATAGTTATGATTAAATCTCTAGACCAACTATTAACAGCCAACCCTTGTTCTCCTATTTTTACGCACATGTCTTAAATAGGTTGGATGGAATCCTTGAAACACCGATTACAATCTCGGTAATTCCACTCTATTCATCCCACCCGTAGATCCCGGTATGAGCTTCTCCACCCGTAGATCCTGGTATTAGCTTCTAAAATCGGCTGCATTCAAGTCTATGATCAATCTTTTGATTACCTGTTGCATTTTGAACCTTGGGATGGGTTGATATGTGACAATCTGACAAGCGGAACAGTGCTGAGTGATTCAGTTTTGGTTCGGATGCGCAAGGATCTGGTTCATATAGTCTGGTGCTTCCATCCTTCCATTACGTATTTTTTTTATCACTCAATCCTGCATTTGCTCAATCTGTTGCTAAAGAAATCCCTCAATAAATGGCATTTTTGCCTGGCTTTCCTTAATGACCAAGCACTATCTCGGTTTAGCTCTGTTGTTTTTACTCAGATTTTGTTATGAAACCAATCAAACCAGGTAAATGGCTTTGGGGTCAATATTATCTTTAGAATTTATTTGGTTCTGTTTGATTTTTTTAATTTTATTTTAGAAGAAGCTTCAGGTTATCTTTAAGCTATTTTGATTCCATTTTGATAAAAAAAACAATGCTGTGATTGGCATTAGATTTTGTTTATTATTAAGAAGCATTAGGCATTTGTTTGTGGTTTATGCGTAACCTTTGTCTCCGGTGATGGCCGTGCTTTCAACATTGGTTCTTGTTATGGGAATTTTGATCTTCAGTGTGCTTGCCTTCAAACCTTATGCCTTTTCAGCCGGCTTTATCGTGCTGTCTGTGTTTGTTGTTTATGTTTGGGTTTATATTTGAGCCATTGGTACTGCGTGTATGATTCTTTAAAAAAAATAAAAACTATGAGGGTCAGAGGGTCAAGTAAGTTACATGTTGATGGACTTTTAATGATTTTTTCTTTCTTTCTTATAACCTCATCAGCCTTGGATTATGGTGTCGACTTGGGTTGAAAACCATAGCAAGAGTAAACTGCCACTTTGACGCAGTAAGGGGGTGTTAAAATCAGTGGCCTGTTTTTCCCTTCAGTGGTGACTTGCGCATCCTAAGATTTTTACCAATATCACTATCCCTGGATTTGAATCCACATATATCGCAACCTCTATATTTTTAACCATGAAACATTCAA
This sequence comes from Pseudotsuga menziesii, assembly GCA_001517045.1. Classification (NCBI taxonomy): domain Eukaryota; kingdom Viridiplantae; phylum Streptophyta; class Pinopsida; order Pinales; family Pinaceae; genus Pseudotsuga; species Pseudotsuga menziesii. Next base: position 175,697 of record LPNX010447613.1, read on the forward strand.
TCTTAAATATAGGTAAAGTAAGTTTATTGAATTTTTTGAGGTAGAAATAAATTTTATATGATTAGAAACATTGTATTTGGTTGGCCGTATAATTGTTATATAGGTAATATATGTATTGATAGGATTGGTGTTACATTTCAGATTTACCTTTATATGTGTGCAAAAAGATTAAAACTATGTATTTTTATGTCATTAGATTTTTTATATAAATTATCTTGGAAAAGCATTGTAAAGCTTTACATAATGGAAATAATATATTTACTGCTTAGATCTTAGATTTTATATTCTATTTCCTACATGAAAGTAATGGACTTATAAAGCAAATGATGTTTATTAAAAAGAATGAATGTTCATGAAGTGAGAATTCTCGTTTATATTATATTTATAATAAGTGGTTTAATATATATATAGAGAGAGAGAAATTTGAAACTTCCTACTATAAGTAGGAGTTACATTGGGGACATTTGTTTTGATATTATATTTATTTTTAAAGAATTGAGAAATTTATGTCTTGTTCCATATATATATATATATATATATATATATATATATATTCGGTATTATTCCAAAAATTAGAAATTAGGATTGTTAAAATCATTACTTATGGTTGAGATATAATTATGTTTTTTGAAAGTTATGACTTAAAGTCATTAACATGTCACTTAGTTGGAACCGTTTGATGGCTTAAGGGGTATTTTAACTATTTTTCCCATAAAATGGGTATGATGATTTGAGACGTATTTTTAAATGAAAAATTATGAAAAAGTTAATGCATAAGGGAGTATGGTAGTATATTTATAAGTATTAAGGAAGAGTACATGTTGAGAGGTGTCATGATTGTTGCGGCAGATTTAAAAAAAACGTTGTTTTATAGTTGTAAAGAAAATAAAAATATAGTGGAATTTTAATGAAAAATAAATGGATGAAAAGATCAGTGAATAAATCGTCAACAATTAAGTGAGTAATAGATAGTTAGGAAGATAATCTTATGTTAATAGAGGCCAAAAGAAATTGTTTTTAGATGTATTTTCTGAATTAATGAGAGTTAGTAGTTAGGTATGCAACATTGAGATAGTCAATATTCAAGTAACAAGTCCATAATATAACTCATACTATGTATATTCACTTGTAGAGACTTTTCTAGCTCAATTCTCATGCATCTTTCTACTGTTGATTCTCAAATGTTGAAAAGATTCATAAGTTCCCTGTTTGTATTTATCAGCAGCTCATTTAACTTACAAAAATTGTAATATAGCTACTCGTAAGAAGGACCAAGAAAGCACACCAAATGTGCTTGCAGTGCTTCCCTATTTGTAAAGTAATGAAACAAAACCGATAAACTTGTTTACTTTCCAACCATCGAATTGTTTCTTTGATACAAAATTTATTGTTTTCCAGTAGAATAAGTTGAGATTGGGGAACTAAGAAGGCTAAGTCAAGATAATTTTTAAAGAACCACTGACTATTATTTTCACAACATAGCTACGTTTTCCTTCTTTTGAATAGACATTGGATTATTAAAAAAAAAACATTGCTGTATGCTCATGATCAAAGCATGTAAATAAAGGTCAATGGATATTATAAATATGTTAAATAACCAAAGTAGTTGTGATAGTCACTACTTCCCTCGCTCATTGGTTTGCTTTCTCCTAGCCAAATAATGAACTTGGTTTGATAAAAAGAAATTGTTTGTCTCATTTGTAAATATCCAATTTATCGTTGCATCCGCCTTTTAGTATTAAACTTTGTTTTTCTTTGTTTGGTGCTAGCAACCATGTTGTTACGTCTCTCTACTCCAAGTAAACCCTGCGAGACTTATTGCCAAGAGTGTTTAAGCAAAACTCTCTTATAGTTATTTTGTCTCATTAAATTTGGAATTTTTAGTGTAATTGTATTTAGTATGCTCTTGTCTGCATATCGGAGAAAGTGAAAACTCTCTCCAGCCACTCAATGGTAACAAGGAAAGAGGAGATATCTTAATCAATTCAATTAATTATATTTTATGATGTCATCTAGTTTTCATGTGAAAAAGAATAGAATTAGTCTTGGGGTCTTAGAATATAAAATTTGACAATACAATAGGGTTAGATATAAGATTGTATAGTTTGAAATTTGATGCGTAAATTCCTTTCTCTTGATCAAAATTTCATTCCCGATATCATAGGATGAGTGTGGACTCAACATGTTAAAACTGACTAAAATATATTTTATAAAACCTTCAAAATTGTGTATGTAAAAATTTAAAGAGATGCATAGTAGAGCAACTGGAATGCATAATTCTTTGTAGAACTCATGTTATCCCTAAAAATATTTCATTCCATTTATTTCCCATAGCAAATAAACAGATTGGTCACTATTGGTATCAAAGTATGCCCAATCTTATAATATGTCAGGTCTTTCGGTTGATTTTGGGGATGGGTTATCTGGTTACTTTAAAATATGATTTATTTCCATGATGTAAGTTTAGACCTATGTATTTTTGTTGGATAGGTTTTGATGCTGCTTAAACAAGCTTGTAGATGAGTGTACAACCTTGCAGATGCTTTTATTTTTGGACTATTTTATTTTTGGACAACTTTTATGATGCTTGTGAAGTTTTTGAAAATGTTTTTAAAGAATGCATTTAATTGTATTTTGAATACTATTAAAGACAACTTTTATGATGCTTGTGAGATTTTCAAAAATGTCGTTTAAAGTTGTATTATGATGATTGTGAGGTTTTAGAAAATGTCGTTTAGTTGTATCATGAAGACCTTCTAGAATCTAGATGGTTAGAATTAGAAATTCCAAATGCCTTTGGTAGGTACCAAAGTTTATTTTCACAATCGATCATACTCTTCTTCGTAAAGTTATTTTTCAGTACTAGAAAACTTAAGTCAATTTAACATGTATTGTTGGCTTCAATTAATTTACTATGTAAATGCGTTGCTACTACATACTCTGCAAAATAGTTAAATGTGTTCGTACTACATACTTTGCAAAAAATTTAAAGACTCTGCAAAGCATTGACACTTGCGCTAGGCATGAATTTTTTGAAGTGTGAAGAACATCAGCGCTAATCCAATAGAAAGAAATTCTGAGTTTATTATGTATGTGCTAATATAAAATAATAGAATTTCAAATTCTATTTGATTTAACACACATAGACTCATGTTTGTATCTGTAATGATTTACTTTACAAGTATTTATTACAGACTTCATGTTTGGAATGTAATATCCTGATTTTGACCCCTATTGCATTAAAATTGTACATAATGTAAATATCTTTATTTAATCATAGTGAGGAGCTCAAGGCAAATGCCCCACCATGGATTCAATGTTTTATGTATCGACAATTAAAATTGACGCCGATGGTTATCGTGCTAGCCAGGCATAGTAAAAACTAAGACATCATGTAAATATGCAATTAATAAAAATACCCATAACTAGCTATGTCGCTGCAATGTTCCACCCAACTAGGTATGAGGTTAATAACAATTTGACCTAATGAACTTGCATACGCATAGGTATGTTCTATACTTTGTGAAGCATTGACTTTTTGAATGCAAAATTTTGTGTTTATTTTGTGTGTACATAAATAGAAATGCTTACATAAATGCATGAAGAATGGAGTTGTACCTAAAGATAGATAATATGATATTTTTGCTTTTTACCTCCCAATATGTAAGGGTTAAATGTGGTAATAACTAGTTAAGTTTTATAACATGTAATTGGAACGGACATTGTAATAATACTTAACTAAGTTGTAGTTGGAACCTATAATAATATGAAGAAGACATAATAAGCATGTTCCTGATATTAGTAAGATGTTGATATCTACTTGGGGTGATATGTAAAATGTTTAGAATCTTCAGATAATGATTAACATGTTTATCTTCTTGTATGTGGAAGAGGAAAAGTATGGTTACAAGAAAACATGTATGCATTGAAGCATTGCTTGATTGCACTACCCAAAAATATTGTCAAGGAAGTGCAACCAAATTTAAAAATTGCCTAGGATCGGTAGAAACATTACACAGATTTAAAACCAAATCCAAGAGAGTTCAATGTTTGGTGATCACGTATATCTAAAGGTAAAGTTGAAGAAGAGTTCCTTGAGTTTGGGAAGGTGTTCCAAACTAGTGCCAAGGTATTGTTGATCTTTTGAAGTGTTAGCTAAGATAGGTCCAGGAGCCTATCAACTTGCACTTCCACCTAATATAAAAGTACACGATGTATTTCATGTTTCATTGATAAAAATATATATATACATGATACTACTCATATAATTGACTGGGATGTGATTCAGGTAGAACCTGAGGGAGAGTTCTAGACCGAACCTTTCTGTATCCTAGGCACGAGGGAACGTATGCTCCGGAATTGAGCCATCATCAAATAAAAGTGCAATGGAAGCACTTCATCCCTAAAGACGAAACTTGGGAAATGGATGATAAAATGTGGGAAGCATATCCCTGCATGTTCCAGAATGAGCAAGGGAGCTCAGAATAAAAATAACACTGAGGACGGTGTTAAGAATAAGGTGGGAAGAAATGTAATACCCCCATGACATTGCTTTTATTTTCATGTTTTGAAAATAATTTTTATTATGGAATGAGTTATGAAACTCAAGAAAAAAACTCAAATGCATTTGCACAACAAAATATTTTATTTATTTATTTATTTATTATATAAAGAAAATGACACTTGGAGAACTCAACTACATGAGGGGACACCAACCATGGCACCAAAGAACATGTTTAAGCAAGCTAGAGTGATTGATACCAATCAAATCCAATCCAAAACTCAACAACCACACAAGATCCTAAATCATAGGGATTTAGGGATCTGATTAGAGATTTGATTGGGATGGCATAAGACCTGGGCAAAGCTATTTATATGAGTGCACTGGAATAGCATGGGACGCTGTGTTGTGCATGGGGAAAATGATTGTTGAGTGCATGTGTTGAGCATTTTTCTATTTTATAATTCCATCGTGAAAACATGTTACGAACTCGAGGATTGAGTGTCGCGAGGAAGCTACTTGCTGTTATGGTGCATGGTTGGTGATCCAGCTTGGGGGTGGAGTGGAGCAAACTGTTGAGTCGCTGCCTCCTATGGTCGGGAGGAGTTGATTCTCCAACTGTTTTTTCCCCTCAATTCAAGTAAGTAGATCTGGTTTATTTTCTCATATACTTCAGCTTGACTTATGGTTGTTTGCATACCAATGAAATGAACGGTAAATGGGCTATTGCTAGATCTTTAAATTGTACTTTATGAAACTATGATCTATGTGTATTTGGTTGAAATCAAGTATATAGTATCTACAAGTTTCTTTAAATCTAATGAAACCTTTTGGAATGAATCATAGAAATATTGGTTTAAATTTTTACATAGAGGTTATGTGAATGAATTGATTCTTAATTAGTCTTTCATTTAAATTGTCTTATGGTGGTTTCATCAATACTCTTTCTAAAAATTTCTTTTGCATGATCAATAAAATATTTTGACAGCTAAAACAAACCCTTTGTTTATGTTGTTTTTGGATTATTTAGAATTTCATGATGTTTGGTTTATGGAGTTGTTACAGTCACCCATACAATCTAAATGCAAGAAAATAACTGCTCAATAAAATGAGGAACAGTGGGGAAAACCTCAAGCCCCCCCCCACCCCCAAAAAAACAAAAAAACAAAATGAACATTGGATCCAGGATCAAGCTTTTACACCAAGACAAAATTTCATCTTGAGTAAAAAACTTGTGAAAATATTTCTACAATATGCATCTTTGTGGAATAGTAAAGTAGTGTGATGGTCCTTGTGTGCACTAGTTTCTCGGTACTCTGCATGTGAACCTCTCCACCTTCTTCCAATCTGGTGAAATATAGGAGAAGAAATGTTGTTTCTTTTGCAACCAATATTGCATCTTTCAAACCTCTTTGACAGTTTTAAAGGATTGAACTTGGGTTGACATGCCCTAGGGTCTTACTTGAGCCCATATAATGGATTCCTTAGCTTGCATGTTAAGAGAGAATATGTGTAGCCCTTAGGATTTTCCATGTAGTTTTTCCTTCCATTTTGTTAATTTGACTGACATGATCCAATATCTCATTGTTCTTCAGTGAGCAAAACTGTTGATCAGACCTTACCATCATGAAGCATCTATCTGAGAGTTTGTAGCACCTCTCCGGGAGAGTGTATTTGATTGACATAGCACAATGATCTAATTTTGAAACTAATATCTTGTTCTTCTCTTGTCACATTCCCAACAGCCTCAATAACCTTTTGATCCCATTTAGGCCTAGGATTGGGAGTAGGGATTGGATCTACATCTGGATCCATATGAACTTCATCTTCAATTCCAAGAACCGATTCAACTTGGTCCTCTACTTTGGATTCTGAATCTAAAACATTAATGGAAACATTATTATATGCAAAAGGTTTAGGTAAAATGAATTTACCTTCCCTTTCAATTGGCAGCTGAGATTGCACTGGATCTGAGTATGGCAGAAAGTGTGAGGATTCATATGCCTTGGAGGCATGGTTTTCAACACCTTTCAATGTCATCTTCCTAGTTGAGATATCTGATATCACCCTGAGTCGGGACCAAATACAACTCACTTTGGTGAACTAGTATGAGTCAATTGGTATACAGACAACAAATTTGTTGTCAAGGAGGGCACATAGAGTGCATTCTTCAACACTCCATGATCTAATTTGATTGAACCCTTCCCTTCAGCTTGGATTTGATTGTCATTTCCCATGTGAATACTTGGACCATCAGTAATTTGTAATGAAGATAATGATTCATTGGATGCAACCATGTGATTTGAGGCTCTTAAATCAATGAGGAAGGCATGATATTTTGAAAATCTAGTCTTTAGTGCATGACACCTATCATGATCTTCAATTTTGTTTCCATAGTGATCCTTCCTTACACCTTCAGGGAGGGAAATATTGTGATGTTCAAGGAGTATTGACATCTGACCTATGTTCTTATTCATATAAAATTTCTTTGTATTGTTTCCTTTCTTATAGTAGGAGCACTTTCCCTTGTTAAACCTTTGACGTTTGTCCTTATTAGAGCATGAGGCTTCATCTACTAGATCAAACTCTTCCTTAGGTTTGAATTCAATGTTCCTCTTCTCCATTCCTTTCTGTTTCCTCCTTTCTTGTGAATTCTTTATGTCCCCATCCAAGAGATCTTGATTTGTGGAGGGGGTGATTCCATGAAGATGGGTAACACTTTTTGGCCAAATTTGGCGATGAAAACCTGTTTTTTTACTCATGTGCTAGATAGAAGCCCTCAAAACGCATATATGCCATGTGAATTTTGACTTGCAGTAAAAAAACAAATTGTAGAATATTATGTTGGCTTCATAGTGATATTTTTTGAAAAATATTCCGATGTCATTTAATGTGTGAATTTTTGCATTTAATGAACTGTGTGACCTTAAAAATTTGAAGAAGCTAATAAGTGGCTCGTGTCCACGT